>PVIJ01017372.1:0-29595 GCA_004024925.1 Scalopus aquaticus
TAGGGCACTGTAGCTGGAATCAGGTTTGGGCTCTGCAGCTTCAAGAGAGGGAAAAGACAGAGCGGGGAGAGGAAGAGAGCGAGTGGGTGTTACGGCTGGAGGTCAAGAGAACCAAGGAAGTACTGAGGCTGGCACTGGTCAGCAGACTTTGGGGGACTCAGGGAAGCAGTAGGGCTGCAAGTGTGGTTCATTTTTCTGGAGCAGACCAGGGAGATGCCACCCCAGGGGTGGAGTGGGAGGGACTAAACTGAGGTCTTAAGGGCCAGCCTCAGCTCTGCCTGGGTCTCCCTGTCAGTGGGGCAGAGGAAAGATGGTAGCCCTGTCAGGGACAGAGTTCCTCACCCCATCATCCCTCCATAGGGGACCTCTGGGGCAGCGCAGGAGGAACTGCCAGCATTGCGGGGGGAGTTGGTAATATAGTTGAGGGCCTGGCAGTGTTCTAGAACAGTTGCCAGATGCTCCAAAGAGAGTATGACTTCAAACCTTCCTACCAAAAGGGGGTTTGAAAACCTCCTCACCCAAAGAGAGGTATTTGGCTCCCTCCTAGGTGAGGGCATCTCCCTGTAGGGTGGCCCCAGGTATACCTGCAGCAGTGGGTATGTGTGTGAACACCAACAATTCCTGATGTGTCCTTAAAATGGGATTGTAACAGGCTATTTGAGCCTCCCAAGGGTGCTGGGCTGGCTGGAGAGATGTCCCTAGGGGGGGCTGCCTGCAGGATGGGGTGGAGTGAGTGCTGGGTAGACCAGCAGAAATTCTGTGCTGCTGCCACTCAGACCCTCATCACTCACCCCCTGCTCTGTGGGGGCATCTGCCACTGTTTACAAAGGGGAGGTGGAAGAGGAGAGAAGGTCTCCAGCCTGGAGTGGGGGCCCTCACTGTTGGTCCCTCCACTCTCCTTGCTTGGGGTTCCTGTCCCATAATGCAGCCCCCATCCCTCCTTCCTACATCACTTTTATCTCTCCAACTGTTTTATCTCTCCCCCCGTTTTAAAGGCTCCTCTCCTCTGGTCCCTCTAGCCAAGAGGGAAATTCCAAGGTTCCTGAGTCCATGTGCCCTTCTTGGAGGGGTCCCTGGAGCTCTGAGGTCCCCCTGTAAATATCCTAGGTGCTCTGGTGCAGGGTCTGTGTGGACTCAGGTCCCCCACAGAAGGCAGGCTCCTGCAATGAATGCTGCGCTGGCCAGTCCTGCCCCGCTTGGCCCCTTGCACGGGCCTTCAGGCCCTGGATGGCTCTCCTCAGTGATTCTTCAGGGTTAGAGACTACTCTGGGGGTTGGGCCTGCATTCAAGCTTCCCTTTCGGCTCTTCTCTCAGGCCTCTATTTCCACCTCCCACCCCACACCAAACTCTGTTCCACCTTGTTTCTCCCAAGACATCCCAGTTAGTCAGGAAAAACATGTCCAAAGGGAGCTTTGGTCTCAGGTGTATCTTAGAAATACAGCAACCATCCACCACTCCTGGAAACCCTTTGTTCTGCCCTGGTCAACCACCCTCTTAAGCATGGTCCGAAACGTGCTTTTCCTCTCCTGCCCTCCTGACTGAAGCCCCCTTCTCACCCCTTGGCGCTCACAGCAGTTCTGGGCAGGGTCCCAAGGCCTCTGTGACCTTCTGCAGTGCTTTGGGGGCTTGAACCTCCTTATCTGCGAAATGAGGAGGGAGAGTACTCCATCCCCTCCACAGGGCTTTCAGCTCAAACACTTTCTATGAAGGTGTGGGGACTATGTAGCGCCAGTCATAAACCCACAGGAACTGAACTGTGGAATAGGTAGAGTGCCCTCTGTCTCTTCTGTGCTGATCGCTGTTAGCCGCCCTGCCAAGGAAGGAGGAACTGGCCAGTGCGCTGACAGAGCGGCCGGACCACGGGAGGAAGCGCTCCCTGCTCAGGGCCCTGTCCCGGGAAAGTCCCGGCGCAGAGACCCAGATCATTGTCTGTTCAGCTCAGTTGTGACGACTGGCCACAGCCTCACTTTCCAGGGAGCAAAGTCCTCTCATGGGACAGGAGCAGGGCCCCCAGGGCTGTCTGTGTGGAAGACCTAACTGTTGGAGAAGGGCCAGGCCAGTTGTGAGAGATGGGTAGTGAGCCGCCATGAAGGGCAGTGTGGCGGGCACCACAGGAGAGGCAGGTAGGCGTCTGAAAGCAAGGCAGCCATGTCTCCATGACCCGACTCGGGATTTCTTGCAGTCAAAGAATAAACTCGGAGACGAAAAATCGTCAATGAGCAAGTACCACAGAAGCCCCTTGAGAGAAGTGGAGGGGATTCCCCCCACCCCCCCACTTTTGGGTCCAAGAGATATAGACTAGATCCTGGCCTGGGTCCAGGCTGAGGGCAATTCTGAAGTTCTGATCTGTGGGAGAAGAGGAGGAGGGGGAGGAGGGGGCGGGACCCACACGCACAGGTCACCATGCTTTGTACTATGTGACCCCACTGACAGAGCCAGGGGTTAGCCAGAGACCAGGGCAGGCCCTGGCCATGAGCTCTGGATGACAGATTGGGGAAGGGGAAGCTGGTAGAGACTCAAGTTGGGGGATGAGGGGTTGGCAGTGCTGTGCCTGGATCTGCCTTCTCAGCCCTGCTGTGTTCCCCAATAAGCCATTCTCCAGGAGACCAGCCACATGGAGACCCCCAAGAGCCCCATCTCCCAGGTGGCCCCCTTTTTTCCAGCTGCTAGTTTCTGCAGGGCTGCTTGTGTCAGACCCTGAGAATATGAGCTGCAGAGCTGGGGAGGTCTTTAGAATGAAGGGGCCGCGGGCATGGCCTGGAGGCCTCATCCCTGCTGGCCTCCCCCTCCCATTTCTCTCCTTCCCTGGAGCCCCGAAAGACCCAAATCGAGTCCATCTCCAGGGCCTGCCCTACTGTGCAGCTCTGGATGCAGGTCGGATGTTAACTAGAAGTGGAGGTATGAGCTCACAGGCTTCAAGGGCTTATAAGGAATAGCAATCATTTCATTCATATGTAAAACCTCACACTGTTTAATAGACTTTTACAACATCTTACCAGGTCTTACATCATCAACCCAGGGCATTGCCAAGGTAGGTAATTTATCTCCATTTTACAGCTGAGGAAGTAGGCTTGGTGACCTCAAGGGCCTTTGAGAGCATGGGCCCCAGTGGTGGAGTGAATGGTAGGCAGTGGGGTGACAGTTGAGAAAGCTGTAACAAAGGGGACAAGCAATGCCCCCTTCAATTCACTTTCCTCAAGACCTTTAGTGGGTCTTGCACACACCTTGCACACCCAGAATGGGTCGTTTCAGAGAGGGGTTGGTCACAGCCCTCAGCTATGCCACTTGTTCTGTGCCTCATGTGTCCTTAACGAACTACTCTCAGACAGAGAAGCAACAACAGGGTCCCTAGAACCTTCCTAGCATGGCCCAGTGAGCAGAGGAGCAGGGGGGCGAGGGGGGAGAGGAGACACCGCCATTACAGCCAAGCCCTGGCTCCTCCTGTCATTCCTTCTTCTTGACTCAGTATTGTCAACGTCAACTCATTTTCTGCTCAGAATGAAGATAAATCTCTTCACTCCGGAAAACTACATTCAGCATCGCCTTCTTTGTGTGGGGCAGGGAAGTTTTCATCGACAAAGCGTTGGCATTGCAGATGGCTTGCCATATGCCACATTCCCTCACGCTATCACCTTATAAGCAGATTCTGTCAGGTTCTAGGAGTAAAAGCTTAATTAACAAGTGGTGTGTACAGTTATGTACTTAATTATCTGCTGCTTTTTATTTCTTTGTTGTTTCTTGTTTTTCAAAAGTTTGATAACAATTACAGACAACGGTTTCCTAGCGCAATCTCTCGCTGCACCTCTCATTCATTTTTTCATTTGTCTGTGCCATTTGGAGATTGGCGATGTGGTGAGAGCAGGTCTCCCCTTTCCTCCCTAGGCTGCTGTGTAGACAGTGAGCTCAATACGGGCCCAACCCCGATTTAGTGATCCAGGTCTCTGGGAGGTGGTCTGGGCACGTGGGTTTCTAGAAAGTGGTTCCCGTGATACTGATCCAGTCCAGACTAGGAGCCCAGACCCAAGGCTCTCTGTCCTTGCGGGGCCATCAGGGCCAGGCCTGAGGCGTCCTCTCGTTCTCCAGCTGGCCCTGTTGGTCCATCCTATTGGGGACAGTGGATGTGGCTGGACCAGAGCAGTAAGGAGGACAGAAGGAGTTGGGAGAGGCCGGGGACAGTCCCGCTTGGGGGGAGACAGAGGTAGCTTTAGGGAGTTGAGCCAAAAACTCAAGAAGACTTGGAATGGAATCACAAAAACCAGCAAATTAGAGGGAATTTTCTGGGTTGGAGCCAGACCCGTGATTTGGGGCTTAGAAAAAAAGAGGTTGGGTTCCCCTGAAGTGTTTCCGCTTCCATCCCATGTGATCCGAATGGCAGGAAGCTCGTGTCCCAGTGCAGATGTCTCGTGTAAGCATTAGTAGAGGGGTGTGCTGACTTAGACAGCCTCCCTCAGAATTCACAACTCAGTTATCAACACGCAGTGACAGAAGTGGCCCCCCGAGCTGACAGCAGAGGAGTGTGAAACAGAGGGGAGGCAGCCCATATGGCCTCATCTCTGCGCTCCTCAGCTGGTGGGTGGGCCGGGTCCCCAGGCCCTGGCTCCCCAGCGCCCTCTCCGTCATGCCCATCACATTAGCAGAGGCTGGCTGCAGCGAGGAGAGGCCAGGGAGGCAGGTGGGTGGACGGGAGAAGATGCAAGGGCAGAAGAATTGCAGAATCAGGAGATCAGGGCTTCCCTTTCTCCCTCCAATTTGAGGGCGAAACCTGATAGACACTTCCTGAAATGAAGACAGACAGGCCAAGCCTAGCATCCAGCCAGGACCCTAGGCTATTCCACTCTGTGCATCAGTTTCCTCATCTGCAATGAGCCGCTGAGTGGCTGGATATATTCTTTGGACTCTGCGGAGTCGTCGAACATTTCTGCGTGCTACAGATACTCCTGCCCCCATCTCTTAGAGAGGAGCACACCAGACTCCAGAGGGCTGCGTGCTGGAGAAAGGATGGCAGAAGCCGGCGGAGGCCCCAGACTTCGTGGTACACCAGAGGCCTCAGCTCCTGGCCTGTGACGTAAGTGCCCAGCTGGCGTCGGCCAAGTTAACGAACATGGAATACACCTGCCAGTTGTAACATGGCCAGACTCAGGGCTCCCTCTAAAGATAATTGCCCTGCCGAGGGAGAGTCAGCCCAGTGGTAGCTGATCTAGGAGTAGCCTTTGGAGGCCGTCGATGTGAGGTGTGGCAGAGGTGAAGAGGTGACCCAGGGCAAATGGATCTACTTCTCAGAAGGTTGATCCGGAAACGTGCCGAGTGAAGCTGATAAGAGCCATTGGGAGAGAGAAGGAGAGGTAGGGCACTGAAGAGCTGAGGCAAGTGGGCAGGAAGTAAGGGTGAGGTGAGACGAGACATCTGCCTGCCCTGGTTGGGGAGGGCAACTCCAGGGACCCTCTACTCTAATTCTACTCCAGTGGCCCCTCATCACTACCTGTAAATCTGTGTAAGCCTCCACTCTGTTCCACCTCCCCCTGCATTTTCAGTTAGCTCAGGGTAAGCTTGGAGAAGAAAAGGAAGAAAAGCTTGAAAGGATGGTGACAGGAGGAGGATGTACCTTTTCACCCTGGGACCCCAAAACCAAAATCTGACTGGCTGCAAAGCAGAGCAATAATGTGGGGACAAGGGAGGGGACCATTTCTCTGAGCTGGGATACAGGGAGAAGCTCCTAGAATTACTTGCAGGAGACTGAAACGATAATCACCAGGTACCACTTCCCCACAGTGGCCTGGGGGTGCGGTGGGTGAGGTGGCACCCTCTGTGGGAGGAGGTGGGGGTGGTCAGGTGGGGCCTAGAGATCCAGAGGGCGGAGGATGGCTGGGCCTCCTTGCCCATGTGCTGGACGACAAGGCTTCTCGTTCTTTTCCTGAACAAGGAAACACTAAATTTCCTGGGCCTGAGGACTCCACACCTTGGTGGGATCCTAATGAAACAAACCACTCTAGTTTCTACCCATCAGAGAAAAATATCTCTTCATACGCAAAGTTTGGGAGGCCAAAGAGAATGGAAAGTAGAAAGCAAGCCCACCTGGGCTGTGACTGGGCAGCCCCACTGATCACCCCTCCACGGCTTCTCTCCCCATCCGCCCATTTGTCTTCTCCGTCCCACCATCACACTTCTCCCGGGGTGGGATGGGGGAGCAGCAGCAGAGAGGAAGAAGCCCCCTGGCTAAAGGTCACCTTCCTGAAGTGGCTCTGCTGGGCCAGGACAGCCACCCCCACCCTCCACCTCCACTCAGGCCACAGCTGAGGCCACGTCCAGTCACATGGTACCCCTCCCATTCTGTCCTAAGACATTTCTCAGAAGAACTTCAAGAGGATCCTGACTATTTGCCAAGCATATGAGCTGTGGCTACCGCCCACGGGATTGGGGGGCAGCCAGGGAAAGTTGGGGTGAAATCTTGTTGATGTCATTGGGCAAGCAATGACGATTTGGAGACTGCTGGAAAAATTCGGAATTCTTCACTCCTGTCAGAGATTCGTTTGCTTCTAGAGGAGAGCCAGGCTGGGGTTTCGGGACTGTGTTCCCTGCTGTTCTTAGGGAGGGAGATTATGGTGTTTTCAGCCATGACATTACACAGGTCCTGGGGGTGTGGGAAAGGTGTATTACCCAGTCTTGTGGGGGGTCATTATTTCTATCTACCCCACCGTTTCTTCCACCTCCCTGCTGCCCTGGCCCCACCACCCCTGTAGGATGGTTTCCCACTCTGAGCTTCCTTAGCCCCCAGCCTCCCAGCCCACACAATCTGGCCCCCAGCTTGCCCCAAAGGAGCTGAAGTTACTGTGGTGACACCAGGCACCTCAGGAAGGAAGAAGGGGCCTTGGGAGGGCAGCACAACCATCTGCTTGTCAAACAGGTCATCACTTCTCTCCCATACCGAGTCCCAGCCCCTCACCCAGCCTTCGCTCAGTCCCAGCCCAGCCCCACGAAGCATCACTTAAAGCCTCGCTTTACTTGCTTGCTGCCCCATCTGATTGTCGCCTCCAGGAGTTCAGAGCCCGGTCACTGCCATACACTATGCTGTGCTAAATAAAGTCAAGGCCCGAGATCATCTCTTTCCAATCTCCACCAGTGCCCCTCGCTCCACCCCCTCCTCTGCTGGGTTTTCTAGGTAGACCACACGTTTGCCAAGTCAATCCATAGGCCCCCACCTTCCCACCGCGGTCTTAACCCAGCTCAAACATTGTTTCCTCATGAACTCTTCCCTGCGCCCACCAGCTACTGTGTCTACAGAATACTCTGTCCCCCCAAGAAATCATGTCACATTCTATCTCTTTTCGTTGCTCATAGATCTATCCACTGCAGAAACCTTAGTCCTGTTCATCTCTGTGGTGACATTGCTCATGTCCAATAAGGTCAGCTGATGGATGTGGCATGGGTTGGGGCGTATGAGGGCCCAGATGGGTGGTTGAACCAGACCTGGGAGGGAGGGGCCTGGAGCAGCCGGTTCAAGGGTTTGGGCACCAGGGTGCGGCAGGCAGTGAGGTAAGGATCAGCTTGACTGTCCCTTACTGATTAGATGCCCTGCGCTTGGTTTCTCGAGCAGATCTTCTCTACACTCACCAGGGAGTAAATTTTCAGAGAGAATAAACATTCAGGTATTGGGGCTTGCGACAGTGACAAGTGAGGCGGCCTCCTCAGGTGGCTGGCTGGATGAAGTAGCCTTTGAGGACATGTGAAAAAGGGGTGGAGGGCTCCATGTGTAAAAGATGATGGTGCTGGGGTATGGAGGGGAGCCCAGTCCATTCTTTGAGGTCAGGAATACAGGCCACAAGGAGGCAGATGGCGATCAGCAGCCTCCCGTGGCGGACCCACCTCCCAGTCATGAGTGTTGTGAAGGTTGCGGCCACCAGGCTCTGGTAGAGAGAAGAAGCTACCCAAGAATAGTCACACTTCTTCCTGACCCAGCCCATTGCCTCTGGATACTTCTGACTAGATGATTCTTCATAGCATTGACTTGAAATATGATGACTATTACCCCAGTGTTCTTAAAGCCCAGAATGTCAGAGCTATGGAAGAGACTCAAGGAGTGATCTAGAATGCTCCTCTTGAGGGAACCAAGACTTGGAGGCATTAAGTAACGCTCGCCCATTCAGCAATGGCAGATCTGGAAGGACCTGTGTGCTGCCTTCCTTCAGACCATAACTAAGATGAGAACCTGAATTTCCTGACATGCTATCTGCTATCATCTTGCTGGGGCATGCGCATAAATGCACCAGGAGGCCAGGACTCATGTACATCTCATTACATTACACATAATGACCAAGGACTGTATCACACCACCATTCCAGTTGAGGTCCCCCACATAGAAAGATGGGGACCCCACAAGCAGGTGTTTAGAGTTGGAAAATTGAAGAAAGGCAATGTTTCAAGGGAGCAAAGACAAGTTAAAGACAAAAAAAAGCAGCTTCCTTTCGCTCTCTCACCTGCTCTCAACTTGCCTTCGTATGCCTGGCTGGGAAATGTGCAATAATGAGAGACTTGTTGAGATGACTCCAGATTCCACTGGATGGAGGCTGGGAGGGAACCCCGGCAGTTAGGAGGGGATGGCTGTGGGACTGCTTTGTGAACTGCGGAGCAGAGACAGCACGTCTTGTCTGGACAGCAGAAGCCCTTTAGGAAGTTGCTGCCTGGCCAGGGCAGCTGTACTTCTACCAGCACAAGTGGCTAAACAACTCAGGTCCATGGGTGGGGGCAGCCAGGGACCACAGTGTCTATCTATTCCTTTGGCATGCCAAAGGTTTTAAAGTACATTCCTAGGTTAGTTGAAACCTCCCCTTAGCCATGGATGAAGAACAAGGAGAAAAATCCTCCCTCCACACGTGGGGAGACGCCCCCATGTCCACTCAGTTCTGGAGTTGGGTTAGAAAGACTCCAGGCCCGTTAAGGCCTCTGTACATCACCATACCCTCCCCGTTGGACAGACAGAGCTAGATGATGAAAGGGCCTGCTTGGCCTGCTTTGGCCCACCAAATAACTCCTCTGCTTTCCATCAAAATCTCCATCCAAACTTCAGGTGCCCTCCCACTCTTACCCAAGACTTGAGGCCCGCTGCTGACTCCCTCGCCCAAGGTCACCCTTGGACCCTGGCACAAAAGACCTTCAGTCAGTCATGCCCTGTGGCCCAGGCTGAGCAGTGAGCATGTTTAGCAGAAATGTTCCTCGGTAGCAGAGATCAATACTTCAATAGAAATGTCAGGTCCAACATAAACAGTGACAGGGTGGGGGGGACACAGGGATGCAGGGCCAGGGGGCTGAGGTGGGCTCTGGAAAGAAAAGAACCCATTGACTTTGTGTGGGAGAAAGCCAAGCTCCAGTAAAGCACTTAACTTGCATTGTCAACAAAGAGAGACCCACTAATCCAGGCCCCCACTAATTAAGAACCTGCTGTGATTCAGATTTGACCTAGACTGAAGTTTGCCTCTACTCTTGGTCTGGTGAGAAGGGTTTACGGAGCAGTGGCCTGCTTGAGCTGGATCGCCTGTGGCCGGCTTTGGCACCCTGGCCTCACAGGAGCACCACACGTGGTTTCTTTCCAGGCCTTCTTTGGGCCAGCTGTCTTTGTCTTGTGTCCCTTGCCAGATTGTAAGCTCCATGAGGACGAGGACTGGGACTGGGAGCCCCCGGAGCCACGTGTCCAGCCTCTGGGCCACAAGTACCCCGAAAACAGCTGGGGGGCTGTCTTAGCCAACTTGAAGCAGCCTAGCTAGGCAGCAAGCAGCCCAGTCAGGGAGCCACCCGGTCAGGAGAAAGCAGCACATTCAGGCAGCAGCCCAGTCAAGTAGCCGCCGGGTCCGGCAACAGTCCAGTGAAGAAACAGACCAGAAACCTGGGGTTTGAGCCCAGCACAGGAGTTCCCACAAAAGGCCAGCAGTGCACGTGAAGATGAGTGATGGGCGCGAACTCTGGCTTGAAGCAACCATAGTCGACCTCCAAGGCTTCTGTTCTGGAGGGGCTGTCCCCACCTCGGCGGGGGGGACATCTGAATGACTCTGGATGGTCTCGTTTGCAGAACTTCAGGGAGATGTAAAGGGGCCACCCCGAGGCCAAAAACAACAACAAAAAAAAAACAAAACTGTCAGACAGACATGAAGCTTCATGGAGTTTATTTCAGGAGACCGGGCCACAGAAACCTCTATCCTTCCTCTTGGAGAATTTTGAAAAATAGGATGTCCAGGCCAAGGAGAAATGGTTTAGGGTTTCTTGTGGCTTCTCTGAGGTGGTTGGGTAATTGGGTTTGAGTGAATTCTCCCGCAAACATCCTGACTTTTTAAAAAGGAAGAGGGAGGAAGGTGACAGGTGAGCGTTGCCGGGTTAGACTTGGCAGGGTTTTTCTGAAGAGGCCACCACACCGCTCATTTTCATTCCTCTGGAAAGTTCCCCTAGGACATTCCTTGAGTAGAACATTTGAAACCTTGATTCCTTTATATCCCTTACCTAGTTTATGCTAACCCACTTAAGGAATAGGAGCTTTAGTAGGGAAAAGAGGGTGTTAGAGTGAAAGAGAGGAAAGAGAAGCAATTTTGGAGACTAGTAGTAGGGTAGAGTTGGGCACCCAAGTCTTCAGCAGGAGGGGGACTTGAGTGTCTGAAGAACAAAGCGAGGCCATTGTCTAAGACCTGGTAGTGGCATCCAAACTCCTGAAAAGTCATTTCTGAGATTCTGCGCTCTGGCTTAACAAAGAACTGTCAGTATCAACTGACTCAGGGAGTTCACTGGATGAATGCGTGCAGGGGACTAGCCAGAGAGAAGAGTTGAGAGTTCTTGGGACAGACTAGGAAATGATGCTAGAGGGAGGTTTAGGTAGCTGCTGCCAAGCCTGATGACCAGACAGTCTTTGGGACTCAGAGGATCTGGGCTGGGCCCCTACAAACTGCTGGGTTTGCAGCTGCATCTAGAGTCAACGGCTTCCAGGCCCCTTGCTCAGGACATAAGTGGGGTTCTTTGTAGCACCCCTGTTCTTGAGAATGAGTGGAGATCAGGACAGTTTGAGCTTCAGGTAGATAAGTAGGGCAGAGAGCAGGGCTCTGAGACAATGATCTCCCACCTCCTATGTGGCGTCAAGGAAAAGGTTGAATATAAAGGTTGCTTGGGTGGAGAGGGTACAGAGTGGTCTTGGGATATTCTGGATCAGTGACCCTCAGATTTTCTACTTTGGCCTAATGTGGAATTGCATGCTTTCCTTACGTTTTAGGCTTGCCTGGGGAGAGAGGTGTGCAAGAGTGTGCAGTTGCTGGAAATTTGTGGCATCAACAGGCCTGGGGACTAAAGGGCCTCAAGACTCATGGCTGAGACTGGTCTGTTGGTGACCTCTTTGCTCAGGCAATCATAGTTATAGCACTCTACGACTCAAGGTGTTTACAAAGTCCTGTCAAATCCATTGTCTCATCGGAACTTTCCAAAGGCGCTGTGACATGAACAAAGAGAGCCAACTGGGTTTCAGAGTGGCACAGGCACTTCTCAGAGGGCACCTCAGGGTAAGTGGTAGAGTCAGCACTAGACACCGGCCCCAGCGTCCTCATCTCAGGCCCTTTGCCCTCCTGCCCTTTTCTTCTACCAAGGGGTGGTCCCCCGGGGAATCCCCAAGGGACCTTGAAAAACCTCTACAGCAAGAGTTCACTCTCTACTTCCAGCACCTCCTTCCACCTTCAGGGACATTCCCAACTACCTTAGAAAGATATTCCAGGGACATTCTCACCAGTCACTACCTGCCTTCACCTCTGAACTTTGCAGATGGAGAGTGAGACACACCACCTCCCTGCTTGGAGCAAGAAGGACTCCCCACCCATCAGCCCACTAAGAACAGTTCCTGCTGGGCAGTGTGTGGGCAGCGTGCTGCCTTAGTCAGCCCTCAGCTTGTGGAGAAGCCACTGAGCCCTGGGAGCAGGTGTGGCCCATGAGCTCCACGGGGTGAGTCTCTAGGATCTGACAGCCAGAAGGTTTGCTGGCCCCTCTCTGGGGCAGCCCCATTCTGCCTTGAGGCTCAATGGGCCGTTAAAGAAGGTGTCCTCTGACCTGGGCCTGGACTCCAGTCTCTGGGGATTTCCAGAGGGATGTCACCCCTCAATTCCCCCTCTGGGGGAAGAGCCTTCACTTATACTTTGCATTTCACAGTGTTCTCTTCCCAGAAAGGATAATGAGGTAGGCTTGAGAGAGACTTTGATCTTGAAATAGGTAGTCCTGGGTCCAGGTCTTGGATTTGCCACTGACTAGCTGTGTGACCTCGAGCCAGTTAATCTCCATAAAAGGCCCCCCCTTCACAGAGTTTCTGTAAGGATCAAATGAGATAATGGGTGGAAATGTGCTTCACAGTCTGGAAGATGTTGTACAACGGAAGCAGGTTTTAGGGTTTGGGGGTCCTGAGGGACAGGGGAGCAGGTGGCGGGGAATCATCCCGCCAAGGCTGTATGGACTCCCGGAGGGAAGCTTCTCTGACTTTCCCACCTTGATATGGAAGACAGAGAATCTAAAATATTGGGGCTGCCCAGGTGGGCAGGGAACTTAATAGAGGGAAGTGAGCCTTCACTGGCTGCTGAGGCTCCCCCCCCCACCCCCCGATCTTTTCCTGCACATCATAAATGATCATCTTCCTTTATTCTTGTGTTGCGGACTCTTCCAGATCATTGCAGGCAATTTATTCTCTGCTCTGGGCCAACAGTGTTAGAAACAATTTCCTGATCTTTATCTTTCTCTGGTGACACCACAGATTCTTGGCAACTGGCCGAACAACTAGGGGGCGTTTCATGACCACCCCCTGGCTGAGGAAGCATCACAGCTGGGAGCTGAGGGGTGACACCAGTCAGAACCAACCTAGTGTCCACCCTCAAGTAGCTACTGTGAGCTGGAAGGAAGTGGCACTCAGACTCCATGTGGTTGCATGGGCTTGTCAAACGGACTTCTGGAGAAGAGTGCAGGGTCACCTCCTGGCAGCCAGACCTCAATCTAGGCAGCTGTCAGCAGGTAATAAGTTCTTCAGTGAAGCTGGCTTTCTCTCCGTATGGGTGGCCCTTTTTGTATTTAGAGGTGTTAGGAAGACTTCCAAGATCCTTTCCATTGTTAACATCCTGTGGTTCAGCCTTAGCTGAGCAGCTTGGGGGTGGGGGTGAGGGAAGGAGATCCTGATTGGGAGTCAAGAGAATTGCCTTTCGGTCCCAGTTTTCAATGGCCGTAGGAATCCCTTCTTCTTTCTGGGTGTCAGTTTCCTCATTTGTAAAGTTTCGGGGACAAAACAGAGGACTTCCTGAATTTCTTCCAGTGCTGCCCACTCTATCATTAGAGGTTACCACACACACACAGACCAGCCAAGCATTGTTTTCAAAGTGACAGACTCACGCAGCAAATCGATGGACTGTCAAGTGTCACACACAAAAGTACTGTTTTAATGAAATGCTGGTTTTTCAAATGAAGGCATGGGATGCTTTGAATAATGCTCATGAGTCTTCTTTGATCTAACATTTTCACTGAGTTTTCTGAATTCTGATTAAAGGGAAAACAAAACAGTGGCAAAGTTGTCTCTCGTCATTATTCAAATAAAAGAGAATTCTTGTTTAGGTCTTACAATAGGCAATTATTTCCTGGATCTATTTCTTTGGCTTGACCTTTTGCTGCCCATTTGGTGGATATGAGGCTATCAGTTTGTGAATGTGGTGTTTGTGATGGATGGAGAAAAACAGATGGGGACCACCGCTACAGCACTCAGTGGTAGGGGCCCATAGGAAGGGAAAGAGGTTCCTTGCCATGCCAAATAAAAGAAAGTGGCAGCCCACCTACTCAAAAAACTCTAGAAAGACTAGGCAGGATATGGAGCCAGGGGAGAGGCCAGGATGTTGAAAGGTGTCTGGGGTCAAGGCAGAAGGGAAAGATGTAGAGGATACAGGAGAGGGCAACCCCTCTCTAGGCCTCAATTTCCTCATCTGTAAAAATAAGCGATATACCAGGTAGGCATTCTTCTTCGCCCCAGTAGAGAGGAAGGAGGAGGCCATCAGGCAGTAGGGGGAGGAGATGAGGGCTCCTCACAACAGGCTCCTCCAGCCCAGCTGCAAGACAGCTCAGAGAGAAGCTCCAACAATGGAAATTTGGGTATGATTTGCACTCAACCTTGTTGGTAAACTGATAAAAATTGAAACATGCTCTCTGGATTTGTATAAAAAGTAACTTCCAAAAAAAATTGCAGTTTCCAGGGTAAGTCATGGACGAGCGCGAACGCCCCACTCCATACTTGGGGTATGGGTCAGGCAGATAGGTGCCAGGGTGATTCTTCTCTGGGCAGTGTTCAAATAAACATTTGAAGTCTGTTCAAATAAATTTGTATTCCCATTTCAGGTGTAGGCCACAACATTACCCAGCACATGTGACACTTCTAACTCTATCCCCTTGAAAAAAATACACGCAGTGTATAATTATGAATGTGTGGGGCAGCGGGGATTAACATTACAGAATGTGGAGAAGCAAACTTCTCTTTTCGGTTTTTGTTTTTTATTCTTTGAAAGGTTATGTGCCAGAGGACTAATGGCAGAAGGGGTGGGAGTTGTAGTGGCACATTCTACAATTTGTCAAGATACGAGTACAAGTTCCTCTTTTTGAAAACCCCCAAAGCACTCTACTTAAGGCTTTTGAAATTAGGGAGTCATGTTCTTGATGATCCTCCTGGGCAAGACTAAAGCCAGCAGAGCAATCTCAATCATTACCAAGGAGCCTTGCTCAGGTGGTTCTGACCTGGCCAGGGGAGAGTTTGAATCAACCCAGGTTGCAGCTTCTAGACAGCAAGCCTGGGCCAGGTTGGGGGCTGGGAAGGAGGTGGGGGTGTGTTTCAGAAGAGGTGTGTCTTGGCAAAGCCTAGGCCCATCAGCCCCAACTCAGGAGGTGAGTTTCCTGTTGCCAAGCTAAGGACCTAGTTGTAAACTTCTAGTAAAACTCTGTTCTACTCTTTGGACTTGCTCCCCTTTCAGCCACCTGGCTTTGATGTAGTCCCTCCGAGTTCAGCGGAGAATAGTTCATTGTATGGAAAATGATATCATTTTTCATTTGGACGGCACTACATCTACCCCTAGAAAGCATATACCTATCTTATTAGACAGTGTTCATTCTGAGTAGAATTAAATAGCCCACTAAGACAGCAAGGCTATTCGCAAGAATTCTGGAAGGAAGTTTCAAGCACTGTGGTATCAATTCCCTTGGCAGGCAAAGGGTCTGAGAGAATTCCTTTGAAAGGGCTGGGAAAAATAGAGATCTGTGGAAATGGGCTTGCAAATATACTATTTAAAATTAAATGTTTCAAATAAACTTTAGGATGCCAGGTACCATGTTAAGTGCTAATAGGAATAGAAGACCTTCAACCCCCTTGGGGCCAGTGGTCCCACTGGGATGGTCAGATGTACACAAATTCACGTACAAATCAAAGTCCTCCCTGGCACCTAGCCTTCTGAGTAAAGTCTTCTGTCTGCAGATTCTCTGCTGGGATGAGTGGCCTGCCCCAGTGAAAGCCACAAAGATTTAAACCCTGGACCACCCCACTTCTGCCTATAGACCCCCATTCATACACCAAGCCCCAAGAATTCAGGCTTTCTTGCTTGGAGAGGGATCTGATTCCACTCAAGACTAGCTATTGAGAACTAGGCTTCCTGCTCCCCACTTCCTTGGTGTGTTAAGGGCTTAACTACAGGGCAATAAAGGCGTTGACCAAAATGAATCATTCAGAAACGGCAAGAAACAGACTCTTCAAACTTTCCATAAATTCTGGTCTCCAGTTCATAGATTCTGATTTGCTTCTGGAAGTACCATTGGAGGTCAGTCCTCTGCTTTTAATGCCAAGGGTTTGTTAGCCAAAAAACCAACCTACCCCTCTACAGAGCCTTTCATGACCCTGTTCCTCCAGGAGGCCAATAGAGGGCTTTGGTGGGAAATCAAAGTGAACTGCAAGTGTTCTCTGCATTCTGAAGTCCTTGTGGGTCCTTGCGGGGGTGGGGGGGTGTGGTGGTGGAGGAGAGGGGGCATAGTCCTTCTTGCTCTTGCAGCCATGCCCAACCCTGCTCACCCAAGCCTGGGTATCCAATATCAGTATCGCTGCCTGGTTAGCCCTCCCTCAGGCTTCAGGCCCTTTGCCAAGTGTCCAAAGGACACTCCCATTTGGGACTGTGATGTGAGAGTGAGAACTTGTCTTCAAGATGTGTGAAATTGACTCTTCTAAGGTGAGAATCTGTGGGAGAGGGTAAACATCCTCCCTAAACCCCAACCTCCCTTTCTGGTTCCTCAAACAACATAGTATACACATACACACAGGGCTGGCTGAGGTGAAAACATAGCAGAGCACATCATTCAGGAGCCCCTTTTAGACCCCCTGCCGCTGCCAGCACTTTGATGAGAGATAAACTGGGCCTCTAGTCTGATACCTCCTCTGTCCAGGGGACTCTGCCCTCTGGCTTCTGATGTAGAGCACCTTAACCCGTCACAGGCCCCTGGGAAGAGTAGGCCTCAGCCTCCTTTTTCTATACCTCTTTGTATCTTCCCCCTTCAGACCATCACAACACACATGTGCATTTTAAAGGTAAAGCCCTCTTACTTTTGCTGCTTTAAAGCCCAAATTCTAATAAAAAACACATTTGTCCTCCTCTCTTCTCTCTTTTGGGTGTATTCCACTTGTAATTTACCATGACCTTCTGTGAGAATAATTGTCGTAGATAGATTTGGTGGGGGTGGGGGTGGGGAGGAGGTTACTGCAAGAGGATGAATTGGATCATCAATGGAAACGTGGACGTTATAAATTTTCTACGTTAATGGATTTACTCGAACACAAATGGTATCATTTCAGAGCCACCTTTTGTTTGTCTCAAGAAATAGTCGATTCGCTTTACATTTTTAAAAGGTCTTAGTTATTTAAAAGGAAAGATTTGGGTGGGAGAGGTGGGAGTGTGGCAGAGATTGGTCGCAACCACTTTTAGCTTATTACATGCCATTTCCTCCAGGTTCCTATTAGAACCGGTTGCACTGAAAGGAAATTACTTTTCACCTCCGCTCTGTTCACTTCCCTGCTCTATCTTCTCAGCTAGAGTTGGGACTAAGTCAGGGGCAGAGTGGGAGGGAGTAGCTCCAAGCTCCAGTTGTTTAGCCAAGACTTATTCCGGAATAGACCATGGAGAGAAAAGCAGCGCACCCACTTCTTGGGGAAGGAGAGCGCTGGTGGAGAAACTGAGGCCTGAATTTTTCTAATGGAAGCTAGGATGCTCCTTTGACTTTCATGGGAAGGAAAGGCAGGGTTTAGCGGAGGACAGAGACTTGATGGTACCCAAAACTTCTGGTCAGGGCTTTTAGTCTAGCTGTGTGAGGTGAAAATATTAGGTCTTGGGTCCACCCTAGCCCACCTCTCTACTCACTCGAAGTCACCCTCAATCACTTCTTAGTTCAATCGGGAAACTCTAAAAAATGCATGAATAAGGGGCCATTCTCCAAAGCGCAAGGAGCACCGCTGGTCCTGACAACGGGGCAGGATATTTGAAATCAGGGATGTCTCGGGAAACCCTCTAAATTGGTCTTCATCGCGGGCAAGGACTCGAGAGACCGAGGTCCGCACACACCCACTCCCCAGGAAGCGCAGAGCCCAATGACCGCGCCGGGCGTTTGGAGCAGGGCGTGGCGAGGGGCGTGGCAAGGCAAGGAGGCGGGACGCCTCAGGCTCAGGAGCTCGGAGTGGCTCCGGCCGTTGAAGGGGGGCGAGGGGCGGGGGCGTCGAGGGCCTCCTGGTGCTCCCCCGCACCCCTCCCGCTGCACCCGCGCCGAGGCCTCGGGGTAACGGCCGTTCCCAACCGCTGCCTCAGTCCGACTACCAGAAGGGTCCGAGGATGCGGGCGCAGGAGGAAGCGAGGGTGGGCGGCGCCTCCCTGGGATGAGTTCTCTTTGACTCCATTGGAAGAGGAGGCCTGATGTGCCTCAACGGCCGCGGGCCGCTTCTCACTCGGATGCCCTCTGTTCCTTCACCCCGCACCTGCCAGGAGCCTCTGCCCTTAGTCGCTGAGGGGTTGAAAGAAAGGCGAAGGGTGGACACAGCGACGGGGGTCGCGGGCAGCTGAGTGTAAGGGAGGCATTGCAAGGGGTATCAAGTTAGACGAGTAGATTGGGCCACTCTCCCCAGGGATCCAGGATTTGGGCCCCAAATGAAAAGGCAAGCAACTGTGACCTTCCGCCCCCCAGATCATAACATTGTGGGTTACTTTTGAGGTGGGGATCTGCCAACTGTATCCCTTTTAAAGTTGCACTTACAAGTGTGTATAGCTCAGCCTACAACTTGGTTCTTGTGAAGTGAGCTTTCTAGGGCTGCCTGTGGAAAACTGGGCATCTTGAAGAAATGCTGGCATACAGGGTCTGGGGAGAGGTCAGAGGAGCATGGGTGATACAGGGACTGGACTGGAGCACCTCTCAGAGCAGACTCAGTGGGCAGGTGCCAACTAGGGTTATTAAATAAGTACTGGATGAAGGGTAATAGCATAAAAGGAAGAGGGAGGGTTTGGAGAAGGTGGAGAGATCTCCAAGTCACCCATCATCAGCCAGTCTCATCAACGTTTCACTACGAGTCCTGCCCCTGGAATCTGTCAGTGGAATGGAAGTGGAGGAAGAGGAGGAGTTTGGAGCCTTAACTAGCTCCCTATGGAGATGAGAGAAATAGCTTTCCTTCCAGATGGGTCTAGAGCACAGGATAATCTTTGCATCTGACCCTGAGTTCCAAAGTTTCTGGGTCTCCAGGCCTGGATCTAGCAGGCCTGACTCTTTAAACCTTAGTTTTTCTCCTGTTCAAGCCTTAGTTTTCCCCATCGTGAGCGTCTGGAAAAGAGCTCTTTCCATCTCAATATTGGCTCCGTTGGTTCCAATCCAGAGGGGATGAGCAACTGTCTTTGTGATAGCTGGGGAAGAAGGCAATGGGCCATGCCTGGAAGCAGCTTGTAGAGGTTTCTATTCTCTGCTGTTCTGGGAGGATCATGAGGCATCAGACCAGAATTCAAGTTTGTTGTGGTTCAACATCTTACCTGTGTGACATATGTGGATGCAAGGTCACCAAGGGGGCGCTGTCCCCTCATGATTTTCCCACCTGAGGCAGACTCCCTTATGACAGTGTCTGGCTCACCTCTGGGGCTGTGCAGCCCTGGAGTTGAACAGGCACACGGGTGGCATTGGCTGTGCACACACATATTGATCTAGAAAGTCCTAACTATAGGCACTCTTAGAAGATCCACCTCAGCAGTGGGACGCAGAGGGGCTGGGAAAATGAGTGAAATCATGTCAAGTATCCGAGAATGGGGAGTGAAACCTGGTGAGTCCCGTTAGAGAAGTTAGATGTACAGTCTCAGAAAGAGTTACCAGAAGGAGTCCCTTCCCCCATACCATGAAGGACTTTCTGGTTAGGCTGCGTTGTCTGTGTCTATAGGGCAGTCAGTCACTTGCACTCGAGGGTACCTTCATTCTCCCTAAAAAATGTACAGAGATTACTTATTCTTGCCTACATCATCAGCCTGTGCTAACTTTCTTTAAAAAAAAAAAAAAAAAAAGAGGGCCTGCCTTTCTGGCCCAGAAAAATTAGAGAGTTGAAAGGGAACTGCCTTCAGCTGAATATTGGAAAGGAAGTGAAGGCTCTGCGCCCTGGCTGACTGGTGACTTGAGCCTCCAGCTGCACTGTCCACCCATTGTGTTCTCTGGAGCTCCCCTCTCCCTTCAGGGTACAAATCTTGGCCTCATGGGCTACCTTTCCCCCAGAAGCTGGCCTCTTCTCTGCTTGGTCTCTTATTTCCATTTGTTGTGGAGGAAACTTTTGTCCCCAAAGCCCAGGAAACAGAGCCCTCACAGGGTTTTAAAAGGCCACAAAAACTCTGCCAGATGTGGACCAGGGCTGCAGTCACTGATCCTGTCGTCAGCCACACGCAAAGGTCATGTGACTGAGTGCTTTCCAGTCCCCGTTCTGAAGTAAAGGCCCTTTCCTGTTCCACAGAGTTCCCTGTGGAGACATGCAGGCTCATCGGTCCTCTCCCAGGCCTTGCCTGCTCAGGGTAACGCGGGCCTGCCCAAGCCCAGCCCTCACTGGGACAATGTCTCCCTGGTTTGCCCACTGACAGAGCTTCCTCGCAAGAAGAGCAGACAAGAAGAACAGGATGAGGCCTCAAAAAAACTAGAGAACAATCAGGAGCTGGACAGTGCTCCCTGCTGGGATATGTACTGGGGACTGGAAGCGAGAGTTCACCTCACGGGGACCTCGTCAAGTGGCGAGTGAGGGAGGTCTAATATTGGACAAAGCCAGGAGAGTGTCATGTCTAAGGTGACAGCCATGGCTTCCTCTGGACTTTCTCCAGCGGCAGCGTTCCTGGCCACACTCTAGTCTCCTTGCAGCTCTGCCTCGAAACAAGGAAAATTTTTTTCTCTCCTGACTCCAAGACCCCAAATCTCCCTCTGAGGAGGCAAAATGAAGTACATGATGGCTCCTTACCTGCACCTCAGGTCCAGTGAAAACTGGTGGTCCTCTGTCCCCTTGTACAGGACTGCTCCTTGGTCCAGCCCATGGATGGTAAACACACATCTCCAGTTACCACAAAGTTTTCCTCCTTCCCTGGATAGTTCTCAGAGATTTACAGTGGGGCCCACCAATTAACTTTAGCCACAGACACAAGACACTGGGATTTTCACTCAAAAATCATCCTGGAACAGAGATTTCCACCCCCCACCCCCAGCATTCCAGGAAGAAGCAAAATCCAGTCTTCTCTGAGGCCCCTTCTCCCTGGGTCTCCCAAGTTAAGAAGGACCCTCTGGAGGAGATACTTCTCCAAATGACAGAACTTTTCACTACTGAACCATCAGAGAATTCTGGACCATGATGCTAGGCTGGGAGGGTGGAGTTGGTGTTGGGGAGATGGAAAGATTAACGGCAGGATAAAGGCAACTCGTGGCCTTGATTTACCTGCCTTTGCCTTGTGTCTGCCCTTTAGGCCCCTTGGATGCTGCTGCAGAGCCTGGGTCCGGAGCGCAGCTGCTGGTGGATGAAATGGGGCTGTGGTAGGATGGGAGTCCCTGTGGACTTCCAAAACACCTCCCTGCTAGGGTGCTCTCAGAGCCCAGGGGGGCGGGCAGGAAGTAGAGGCCCCTGGGAACAGAGCTCACCTTCCCTTCTTCACCTTCATTAGTCAGAGAGCACCCCCTGAATTATAAACTCTTGGAGTGCAGGACCTTTGCCAGTTTGGATCAGTTGTCACCTGCCCCTTCTACCTTTTCCTTCCAAAGGGTTTTAAGCACCTGGCATCCTGCCATCAAGGTTACTGTGGATTTAGGGCGGGAGTGGCCAGAGCTCCACAAAGCTGTCCCTGCCTGACCCCGGGAGAAGAGCTGCGGGGAGGGACACAGATGGGTCTGTTAGTCCTGCAGTCCTGTTCCTTTAGAGTTTCAGGCTGACTTCTTTCAATGCTAAGTATGCCTCAGTGGCATGAGGTGGAACTTGAAGGCTGGAAGGCTATGCCCAGACCCCACGACCCCACTGAGTGGCCGTTTAGTGCAACTCAAAGACTGATGTTTGTCTTTCCTGGGTGGAGAGGGAAGGGTGGATATCAACTCTTTGGATCAAATTAGAACCCCAAGAGGAGGAGATGGGTTGGGGCCAGGATGGAGGACAGCCAAAGAGCCTCCTGAGACTGGGGGGAACTAAAAATATTGGCTGCATAGCCTTGCAGGAGCCCAGGCTTCCAGAAGAGGGAAATCAACAGTTTGGTTTGCAGTAAATACATAAACCTGTTAAAACAAATTGATTAGCAAAGGATCTCTGCTCAACATTCTTTAAGCTCTAACATCTGTTCCCAATAAATAATTCACATAGTAGATATTAATTAGGAGGCTGGAGAGGAGGGGACCGCAGCTTAAAAAGTGCACCAAGATGCCCCTTTGCCAAGAAATTTAACATGAAAACCACACCCAAATGTAGAGGGAGAGGCACAGTGAGGGCGCTGCCTCCTAAGTGCTGCTCCTTGGTTTCAGCGTCATGCATCCTCCTACCCCTGTCCCCAGCAGGCAGGCAGCATGACAGCTGCCTCCGCCCCCAGCACAGCAATGCCCCTGGAGACAGCTGCTCAAGCACAGCTGGCCACCCCCCAGCATCTGCTGGGGGTGTCTGTGCATTCCTAGAAGTGTAAGCAGTGGAAAGCGGCCCCTCCCCAACCCCCCACCACCCCCCTCCTCCAGCAGGCAGATGAGTATTCAGCCCTCCACTGCGGGCTGAGAAAAGCAGCTCCTGAAAGCAGCCAGTCTCTGCCGCAGCCCGCCTTACCTGGGCCATCAGACACAAACACTCTGACAATGGGCAGGGGCGATGGAAAGATCTTAGACCAATCCAGAGAAGAGATCCTCTTCCTCCCTTGGTTTTCAGGAGGGTCCAAGCCCCTTGTCACCATTTTACAGAAGTTTCCTTCGGAGTCTCATCTTCTTTAGCGGATCATCATTACTTTCAACTTTGGAAGGAACCAGTCTTCTGGGGACTCCCTCAAGGGGCCTAGTATTTGTATTCTTGAACAAGCAGGGCATTTCTGTGGAGGAGGAGAGGAGCTGTCCCATAGACAGGGTCAGGGGACAGAGAGAAGGAAGTTTGTCTTTTTTTCTCTGAGTAAAGAGTTTGCAGTTTCCTGAGACTAGCTGGGGGTTGAGAAGATGCACAGGAAAAGTACTTTATGTTCCTTCTCTCTCCAAACGAATCAGCAAATCAAATATTGATTTGCTGTGGGTTTAGGGCTGCAGTGGCCAGAGCTCCACAAAGCCGTCCCTGCCTGGCCCTGGGAGAGGAGCCGCGGGAGGGACACAGATGGGTCCGTTAGACCCGCAGCCCTTGTTCCTTTAGAGTTCCAGGCTGACTTCTTTCACTGCTAAGTATGCTTCTGTGGCATGAGCTGGAACTTGACTTGAAGGTTGGAATGGCGTGCCCAGACCCCACTGAGTGGCCATCAGATTTGGAGGAGTTTCTTAAGGATGGGAGTAGAGAAACTTATGGGGATGCCTGACCCCCACACCCACCCATTAGCAGATGCAGGCAGAAGAGGGTCCCCACGTTTGTTAATGAATTGAGGTCACCGAATACCATCGCCATTGTCATTGTCAGACCCTAAATCAGGACCCAGTCTGGGCCTGGAAGTAGCACCTCCCATCTGGGGGCCCAAAACAGTATGTGGGAGAGCTCTGGTGGGAACCATGGGCTGCCTGAGAAAGGTGGCAGGGTGTCCAGAATTCGCCCGTGTGTCTTTATCTCCTTGATTAACTGTGCATTTACTTCCTCAAAGCTTTGGTTTCCTAACGGGCTTGGCTCCATTCTTCCTTTCAGAATCTCCTAGGGCTGTTGTTACAGTGACCATTTCCCTGCCGATCAGGTCTCTGAGATGTGGAGGTCTCTCAGGGCAGGAGGGGAGGATCATCTGGGCTCTTATTCCACACTTTCAGAATGGCGTGGGTCTCCCAGTTAGGTGCCTCCCTTCTGAGACTCCCCGCTTCACAAGTTCGAAGCAGAGAGCTTTAGGGCACCCAAGACAGGCTGAGTGGTTGGTAATCAGTGTGGATGGCAAGAGGGTGAACTCGAGTGATGCCCTAGTAAGCCTACTAATGTTGGTAGGGCTGCTGTGGGATGGGCGTGGCCTGGTGGCTGATTTCTTGGCAAACTTTGAAGTCCTCACATCAAGGGGTGGGGTAGCCGGGCATGTAGATGGGGTATTAGCACTTATTATGTTAGCTGAAGATGCTTGAGGACTGAAATACAGGGTTGATCAGGCGCTGTGAAGATGAGGAGGATCACTTAACATATTTCAAACTCCAGTGCAGTCGCAGGTGTGTGTAAGTGGAGGGGGGAGGGCGGGGATTGGGGATTGGGCACTAAATCTCCTTGGGGATAGAGGCAGGGCATATCTCCCAGGAAGGGAACTGGGGATGCCCTTGGCTGAAGGTCAACATGGTCTCTTGAGGCAGAATGTGGGTAGATCTTGGTTGGAAGACAGAGGGAGCTGGAGTGGAACTCCAGACCCTATGCCACTTGTTCTGTCGTTGAGGGTGACAGTTGTGTGGATGTCTCTGAGTAGCCAGCAAGGGAAGCCAGTGATTGATCAGGCCAGCGTTTGTAGACTGTCGTTGGATGATAGTTGGATGTAGTTGGGGTCTATGGCCTTGCTAAGTTAGTGTTTTGTCCGCAAGGATCAGTATGACTTAGCCTCTATTGAGAGGTGCCCAGATTCCAAGAACATCATAATCAATGCGTTGAACAATAAAATCCTCCCCATGCATCCAGTGGGTAAGCTTTGCTGGGCACAGATCCGTCTCCAGAGGTGGCAAGGCACATGCCTGGAAGTCGGAGGAATGCCTGGCAGAATAGATTGAATTTGGTCAAGTCCAAACTGCCCCCAGCCCCTGCAACCTTTGCTGTGGCCCAGATGCCACCTTCTCCTGCTCAGCGACTTGTAGGAAGTTTTGGAGCATCCAGCCCAGGGACCGCATTGAAAATGCAGAATACAGGCATGTAACTAGAATAATCAATGACAGGAGAGCGCAGGCCTCTGCTTCCTGCCCTTCAGGGCACCCTAAATCTAAGGTCCTGTGGTCTGAGAGAGGCAAAGCAGAAGGAACAGTGTTTTTCTGTTTCTTCCTGTGACTAGACACGCAGGCAAGTCAGGAGAAAAAACATATCTACCCCCTCCAGCCTTTCCCCCCATGCCTTCCCAACCCCAGCTAAATCTCAGACTGTCCTCTTCTCAGCTCCTGGATTACGCCTTACTTCCCTCTAGCGAGGCCTGTGTTTCAGAGTGGGGTGTTTCCCCCCAATCTACGTCATCTGCTCAAAGACTACCATCATTCAAACCCTAGTTTCAATGTCATTTCATGGGGACTCCTTCCTGATACCGTGGACCCGGCAACTGTCAGGGTTATCTCAACAAGCCACTCCCCCTGGCATTTAGCACAGTTTGAAATCATGCTTCTATTTGTGTGATGATTTGATTAATGTCTCTCTCCCCTCCAAGACCAATCTTGCCTGGTTTGGCTCACCTTTTCCTCTGGCCTCTCTCGCAACATTCTGGCACTTAATAGATACTCAATAAATATTTGTAGAATGCATGAATGAAAGGGGTTATCTGAGTTATTTCCCTCACACTCACCTGTACAACCTCATTCACTCTGCAGTTCACTTGATTTACTTGGCTGCCAAGCTCCAGAAGGCTTGGGGAATGACAGCCTGGAAAGGAGGGGAGGTCCATTAGCATAGAGATTATACAGGAGGCCCTCAAAAGCCAAGGAAAATTCCAGGGGGAGAGTAGGCTAAGGAGGCTGGGCCAGTGTTGGGCCAGCAATGAAGAACGTGTGAGAAGAGCAGAGGAGTTCGAAGGCAAAAGTGGCGGGTGGAGCTGTTGCTGCCTATGTCCTAAGGAAAGAGTATCAAGTACCACCCCACCCCCACCCCCACCCCACCCCACCCCCAAGGGCTCATTTGTTGTGAGTGGACAAGGATCCTGGGAAAGCCTTTGGGGAGAGGGGGAATCACTTAGCAGTATCAAGTATTTAACCATCAAAAGTGGTTCTACTTCGGTGATTCCAGCAGACACGCTTGCATAAGTGTGAGGATTTCTATGTCAAGGTAGTGGCAGCAGACGTGCCGCGCTAATAAATGACTTGGCTGTCGACAGCTGGGGGCTTAGCCCATGGAATATCCATAAAATAAGCTAAGATACGATGCAGCCTCAGCAAGAATCTGATAGGCATGTTTGCTCTGATGTGGAAATATGTTGGTGCAATTGTTGAAATAAAGCAAGGTACAGAACAATGTGTGTGCTGGGCTCCCATATACTTTTTAAAAACACACTTTAAGTTGTGTGTATTAAATTGCATATATGCTTATGCATAGAAAAACCCTGGAAGGATACCCAAATACACTCCTGCTAACGCTATTTCCTCTCGGGAATAGGACTCAGGTTTTGGGTAAGAGGAGAACTAACATTTGAGTCTGTAGAGTGTTTCTGTGATAAAAAAGGAAAGGAAAGGTGGTTCATCTATGGGATGAAGAGGGAGTCTTGCCCTGAGACCAGGGGGAGGAGAGGCTGAGGCACTGGGCAGGATAGACAGGAAGGGTGGATGATATGGCATCTATGGACTGTGAAGATCCTTCCAGAAGTTTTCAGGCATATGGCATTTTGAAAGAGGATGCTAGCTTAAGGAGCATGGTGGATGGAAGGTTCCTAGCTAATGGGAGGGGGAGGGAGTAGAGATCAGAAGTAATTTAACAGGATGCTGGGAAGAGGGATACTGCACTAGAGGGCCAGTCTGGGGGTGCAGAAAGGCTGGTGGAACCCAAAAAGTCCAAATGGAGGGGTTATCCTAAAAAGGGGTGAGGAGTACTGCTCACTGGGGGCTGTGATGGTTGGGGACAGATAACAGATGTTAACAGGAGACTTGATGGTCAGCCCCGGGGCTTTCGATCAGTGAACTAAGAGTGGAAATGTCACAGAAAGTGAGTGGGCTAGGAGTGGGGACAGTAGCTCAAGGGTGGTGGTAAACTCTAGGAATGGGGGGACAGGGGCCCAGTCAATAAACAGGCCACTGACGGAGGTGGGTGCTGCTGGACTGTCCATCATGCCGCTGTAGTGGAGCAAACTGAAGGTTCTGCATCTTTCAGGGGAGCTAAAGTACAAGACCAGAGAAAAGGAACGTCCCAGGGTCCCCAAGCTGGGGACATGTGAGCACAGCCCAGCACGGAGGGAAGGGAGTAGAGGGCTTTAAAGGGTGGATGATGAGGTAGAGAAACAGTGATACGGAGCCGGAGCACTGCCATGTTGGCACACGCGGCCACGGAGCACTTCTGGAGGAGGGAATTGCCGAGAGCCCAGATGGGGCATCCTAGGTGATGTCTGGGTTCAAGGTTTCACTGTGGAGAGGAAGGGGGCAAGATCGTCTAGGTGGGGACAGTATGGGAACAAAGGTAAAAGCAGTGAGTTTGAGGCACACACTCTAAATTCATTTATTCAACAAATATTTATTGAGCACCTACTATGTGCCAGGCACTCTTCCAAACCTTTGTGGGGAAATAAATGTGGGAGTCCCTGGGTTGCTGATAGATGAAGATAGGAGGAGAGGATTGAGAAGTGGAGGGTTGCTTCCAAGAGGAAGCATCACCAAGGAAGGACTTAGAATGGTCAGGAAGATGAGGCAAGAAGTCAAGCAGGAAATGGGGGCTAGGAATCAATAGGAACAGCAGCTTGGGGCGCGCGTCCGGGAAAGGCAGGCTTCGGATGCGGGCAAACCCTGAAGCAAGTGTGTTTTGCAGCTTCCTCCTTACAACCCAGTTTGACTTCCTGCACCTTCCCCACCTTTCTTGGGGCTCGGAGGGGAGAGGTGGGTGTAGGGCAGGCTTTTTTCTTCAGTCTCTACGAGGCTCCATCCCTGCAATTGTGGGCTCGCTTCTCTGGAACTTCAGCTCTGGATTTTGGTCCTCACCCATTGGGTGGGCTGGAGAGACCCAAAAAGGGCCAGAAACGGTCGGTAAGACCAGATACAGTGGTAGCAGAGAGCAGGATCCAGGAGGAGAGAGATGAGTGAGAACCAAGGAGAAGTCAAAAGTATTCCTGAGAGGAGGAGGAGGTGCCATAGAAGAGACAGAACTGGATGAAGGTTCTATACAGAGGGAATTGGGATCCCAACAGGAGAGAGGGCTTTGATGGGGTTGACCGCCAGCCACATCTGAGTCTGCTATGTCTTAGCCACAAAGCTCCCTCTTTTAGTTTCTTCCTAACCTTTGGGTCACCTTGAAGCTACCGAAAAGGAAGCTAGTGGCAGGGGTGGGGCCAGTGTTGCAGAAAGGGCCTGAAGGGAGGTAGATGATGATAAACTGACCTGGGTTCAGCAGGCCTCTCAGGGAGAACCCCTGGCTTGAGCACCTGCTCTTCTTGCATTAGGTCCCCTTCCAGCTCAAGCTACACGATCGCTCCGTCCCTTTCCACAGGCTACTGACCTGGCCATCTGGACCTGAGCATCCTGGTCTTCACTCGCGCTCCCAGGGAGGGAGCATGACCGCAGCCTATCGGCCTGGCCTTCACAGTCAAGTCGTGTTCTTGCAGGTTCCAGATAAAACTGCGAGGCAGCACGATCCGGGGCCCCAGTCTTCCCCTAAAGACCAAGAGGGCTCTGCTCTAGTGGTAGGGGCTCTCTGAGTCTGGAACGGTCTTTCCGGCAGAGCTGGAGGCAGACTCCATTGGAGCAGGGAGAAGAGCTTAAGGCCTGCTGGAAATATTTTTCCTCCTCTTGCTGTCCAAATATCTGGGATATTTGGAGGGTCGGGGAGGGTCCTCATCAGCCCCACCAGCCCTTCCTTTCTGGTTTCTGGACGAGAAAACCAAGCCAGCTGAGATGGACAGGAGGGGAAGAGAGGAGCAGGAGCCAGACAGAGCCTCTGGGCAGGGACACCCCAGCCCTGGCTGTAGAGGGGTGGGGAAGGAGACACGCTTGAAGGCAGATGGACCCTTCCCATCTGCAGGTAGCCAAGTAGGTGAGTGGGAACAAACTACTCTTAGGGAGAATAAACCCTCGAAGCTGCTCAGAAGAGGGCCCGATGTCGAAGAGTAGAAAGCAAAGTCCTGGGAAACAGATCTGCTTCTGGGCTTGGTGGGGCGGCACAGGGACACATGCCCACCTCAGCCTACAGCTAAACCCTGACGGGCTCCTGAGGGGAGGAAAAGGGGCACTGGATGGAGCAGTCACCCTCACATTTCCCTCTCCTCCTCTCTCCTCTGTTCTCCCATATCTGCGGTCTCTGCACAGTTACAGTTCTCAGAGTGGCTTCACAACTGGCACCAGGGGTTCCTTGGGGCCTCAAGCCTGGACCATGACCTGGAGACGTGGAGGGGCAGAGTACAGAGCTGGAGACTGATGTGGCAACGACTGATGTGTCCCTCAAGTGCTGAGCCTGCTGTTGGGGCTCCTGGTGCTCTCCCCTTAACTCTCACCAGTTTCTCAAGTGCTCTTGATGTATAAAAACCCAATGTTAAATTTATTTTTAGCTTAGCATACTCTCCCGACCACATGCTTTGTTCAGTAGGTTCTTACAGACCAAGGGTGCATAAGCTCTCAGAGAGTAGGAATTTATGAACTGATTCGTGGTCTTGGCTGACATATCCTTAAAGACTGGACAGATGCTGAAAATGGCCCAGCTCAATCTCTTCTTTCTATTTCAGAAGGACCCTTTGAGTTTCCTGGTACCTTTCTCTGAACTAGAAAAAGCCTTGTAACATCTTGCTTGAGGTAGAGTGAACAGAACTTCAAGACTGTCTCCAGCATGGACGCACCTGGCTTTGTGTCAGGATCAGACTCTTGACAGAAGCTGGGGTCCGGCCCCTGGGCGCACAAGAGCCACTGTGCTGCACCCCGGGTCTGGTATAAGGAGGGCAGCTTTAGTCGGTGCCAGCAGCCCGAGAAGATGGCAGGCCAAATGTCCCGAGCAGCCACCTTGCCTTCTCAGACTCAGGAGGTGGTTGTGGGGGGAGGCGTGGCGTTCACGTGGGCCGACCTGCCCGCGTCTGTGGCTGC
>PVIJ01017373.1:0-29594 GCA_004024925.1 Scalopus aquaticus
AGAGACAGACAGACAGCCAGAGAGAGAGGGAGGGAGGAGGGCGGAGGAGGAGCAGGAGGAGGACTACGCGGGGCGCGTTCCCTCCCAGGTTTGCAATTGGGGGGGTGGGGGCGGGGGTGTCCAGGGCTGTGAGTGTGTGCGCGGCGGGGGGAGCGAGGGGGGGCGCAGAGAGAGCAAAGGAGTGATCGAGGTGGGGGGCGCCGCGGGAGCTGGGGGCCGTGTCCAGCGGAGTTAGCGGCGGAGAATGTGAGCCCAGGCGCGAGCCATGCTGTCAGCAACGGCGGGTGGCTCAGGGCTCCTCCACGACTCCTCTCCCCAGCAGCCGGGCGCCCGCGTCGCTGCCGCCGCCAGAAGACAGACGCCCCCCAAAGCCCCTTGCCTGGCTCGGACCCTCGGAGCCGGCAGCCCAGCACTCCGGTGAGTGGCGCCTCCTCCCCAGCCCCAGACCCCCGCTGGGAACCGGCCGGTCGGGTTCTTTTGTGCAGCGCACCGCGGCGGGGGGGCCCGCGCCCCCTCCGCGCGCCCCGGTCCGGTCCGCCGGACCCGGTGGCTGCGGTGCCCGCGGTGCGATCGGTCTTTGTTTCCACCGGGGCCCGCGGCTCGGCTGGGCTCGGCTCGAAGCCTGGCAGGCAGCGCCGGGAAGGGGGAGGGGGAGGTGGACGAGAAGGGGGGGCGAGAAGGGGGGGTTCTCGGGTTTCCTGGCCGCCCCGCGGCTCCCCCGGCTCGGGGGCGAGGTGCGCGCCCAGCGCTGCCGCGCGCCCCCTCCTCCTTCCCCCTCCCTCCGTCTTTGGATTTAAAACTGCAATTTGCTCTCAAGCTTGCTGAGAATGTGGGGGGGGGTATGAAGGGGGGACCGTGGGAGCGGAGAACAAGGCTGGATTTTAGGAACGGCGCTGGGAAAGGGGGAGACTGCGGAGGGAGGAGCCCCTCCCCTCCAACCCCCAAATCCCAAGGTTCCGCTGGTGTTCGGGGAGTTGAGGGGCGGGGACCTAATGACCCCGAGGGTGTGTGGGGCGGAGGAGGGATTTGGGGGCGGCCTGGGCCGGAGGGGTTGGGCCGCGTGCCCGGTTACCTGGCGAACAAAGTCGGCTCACTTTTGCATAAATAAATAAATAATCGCCTATCAATGCGTTTCCTCTGGGGCTCAGATTGAATCGGCCCCCTCTTCCCTAGGGGGTGGGGTGCTGAGTGACAGCTGTCAGCCCCCTGGGCCAGGAGCTGAGGGTGAATTGCTGAATCCCTCTTCTTTCTGGCTGTGGGTGCCTTCCCCTGCTGGGTCCTGGTCCCCCGCGCAGAGCCAGAGGGGCAGGGGGCTGGCTCTGAGTCTAGGAAATAACCTTGTTTCCTGTTCTACAGGAAAAGGGACAGCAACCTAGAGTTTGGGGGCTGGGGATGAGGACTGATGGGAGCTGGAGGGGTTCCCTAGCAGCCTGACCCCCCAGCCTCCTGCCAGGCTAAGGGGCCAGCTGAGGGAGGAAGGATGTGGGCCTTGCTGGCCGGAGGCGGGAGCTGGGGCTGTCCCTGAGGCGGACAGCGGGCACATAGCAGGAGGAGGGAGGGAGGGAGAGAGAGAGAGAGAGAGAGAGAGAGAGAGAGAGAGAGAGAGAGAGAGAAGCGGGGGCGGGAATTCTCTACCGCAGACCCTGGGGGCCAGAGCCAGATGTGGAGGGGTGGGGAGTCCCCCCTCCCTCCTAGCTTCGGGGCCCTGGGGCTGGTCTGGGAGGGGCTGAGCCTGGTGCCCTCGGTTCTGCACCAGTGCCTGACTGGCAGGGCCAGCTGAATTTCGGCCCAGGCATCACCCTGGGAGGCACAGCCAGGCTGCACCAGCCTGGTCCCTCAGCACAAGGAGGGACCCTTGGGGGGGCCTGTGCCTGTCTGGCTGGGCAGGCGTTTCCCGCCGGACCAGTTGGTGTCAGGCAGGACTTGGCCCTAGCTCCTTGGGCAGAGCTTAGGGTGTGAGGACAAGCTTTGCCTCCGGGTCAGGGTGGCCACATTCTGTCCGCTGCTGCTGCTGCTGCTGCAGCCGCTGCCGCCAGCGGGGCAGGGGCATGTGCCCGGGCCTGGGCAGAGTCCTGCCAGGAGCATTGGGGTGTTTCTATTGTTGGCTTGCTCCTGTTCCCTGTGGCCCGGTGTGTGACTGTGTAAGCTGGGACTGTAAGTGAAAGATTACCAGTCTGCCCATCCCCTCCCTCCCCCTTGGGGCGGAGGCAGGCTGGGTTCTGATGAGCTGTGGGGGGACCCCCTCATGGCATGTGCATGCCTACTGCCATCTCCCTCCTTTGAGCAGATGTATATTTATTTTTATAGTAATCAAACTGGATAGTAAGTTGAATTCATTTTTCTCTCCTGCTGTGTCAATAGTTGGAATAACCCCCAGAGATGGGTGAACTTCTTGCCCCCAGGGCTCCTACCCTTTTGTGGTTGCAAAGATCAGTGAGGGCATGAGCTTCGGGGGACTAGTGGGCACCAGTCCAAACCGGTGACTCGTGTCCCTCTTGGTCTGGCGTTGGGCAGGTACCCGGGTGGACAGGGATTGCCCCCTTGCGGGCATCCCCCCCACTCCAGGGTGAGGTCTGGCCTCTCAGCCACCTCTTTGGTCAGTGTCTAAGCTGTGCCCAAGCCCGCAGGGACATTCTCCTGGTGGGCTCTCTCCCCAGGACCACGTGCTGATATTTATTTTCTGTAGTAAAATCCATTTTTAATGCCGTTACTTTTGAAATAATATAGAGAGAAACAAATGTGATGTGTTTAAGTTGCCCTCTGTGAGTTTTTAATGTGATCTATGGCTGAGGTAGTGATGGAAGGAGCTGTTGGGCTTGGAGAAATTTGGTGTCATAAAGAAAAAGAGCTTGCTGTTTATTATGGTGGCTGGGCTGGGGGGGTCTGGAACAGGGTTGTGGGGGCAGGGAGCCCCAGCACCCCAGGTGCTGTGGATGGAGAGCATAGCTTCTCAGTTTGGTGTTATGAGAGTTCCGGGATTATTTTGCATTGTTCCCAGCCCTTGATGGGACCTTTGGTGAAGGGGCTTGGGAGCTGAGGGGCTTTGTTCCCCCCCATTCCACCTGCTTAGATCTTGGCAGAGAGGCTTCTGGAACCCCCCGCTGAGCTAAGTAGAGGTGTAATGTGGGGAGGTTGGACTTGGAAGCTAAAGGACATTAAGGGATGGACTCTCCACCTGATTGTTGTGGCTATGCTGGCGTCTGGAGGGGCAAACTGTCCCTGGCAGAAGACTTTGGGAGGGGGGTTGCTCTGGAGGCAGAGCCCCAGAGGGACACTGCTTGTTCTCAGCTCAGCCTGGAGCTCTGATTTTGAGCCACTCCCTCCTCTTGCCTCTGTTCCCTATGGACAAGGGCTTCCTTCGGTAAAACTGACCTCCTTCATTGCTCTTCTTCCTCTGGCTGTCCTGCCCCCCCTCGCCCCCCCAATTTATTTATTTATTTATTTATTTATTTATTTATTTATTTATTTATTTATGGCTTGTGGAATACAGAGCTCTGTGTCTAATGCCAGCCACCCCAGACCAGGGGGTGCCATGCCTTCGTACCAGATGCCCAGGCCCTTCTGGTCTTGTTGCGTGAGGTCAAGCAGATTCACTATTACGGGATGAACGCAGCTCTGTCTCTGGGTCTCCTGGGTCTCTTGGGATGGGGGGCGGGTTGGGGGAGAGATGCCAGGATGGGGTATAGCTGGGCCCTGCAAGAGGGAGCAAGGGTGACATTGTTGCTAATGCTACCAGATGGCCCCCCCTCCCCCCCAGGGAGAGAGTTGGGATGGGGAGAGAGTTCCAGACAGCCACATGCTAGGTGGAGAGAAGGAGAGATGGTGACAGAAGCCAGTCATGAGGGGGTGAGAGAGCAAACAGGCAAGGAGAAGAACCAACACCACAGCCCCTGGAGCTGGGGTACAGAGAGGACCAAGAAGGCCTAGGTGTGTACCACTCCTCACCCCACAACCTGAAATGAGCAGGCCCTTCAGGCCTCTCAGCCCAAAGCACAGACTAGGATTGTTTTCTGGAAGAGAGACAGGCAAATGTCTCTGGGAAGAGGGAGGAAGACAGGTGAAGAGAGAGACGCCCAAGGGAAGAGGGAGAATGGGGTAACAGGGAGATTCCAGGATCACCTGACTAATGCTCCTGGCCCTGGGACAGCATCTCCTGTTTTATCCAGATGTCTGGGAATAGAGGGCAGCTCTTCTTTGAACCTGGGGGCCAGGCCTGAGGCAGGTACGGCTCCCCACAGGTTGTGGGTACTCTGTGCCAGGGGGCACTGGGGTTTTAAAGGTGCGGAACATTAATTAGGATTCCAGAGATGCTGGGGCCATCACCCAGTTGACACCCCCACTCCCTCACCCCCCTATTGATACCGAGTTTGGAGAGGAGAGCCGCTTGCCCAGGGTCGCAGACACTTGGCAGGGCCTGCCCTGGGAGCGGGCTCTGTGCACTCCACCTCTCTGTAGCTAGAGAATTGGAACAGCTGCAGGGGGCCTCCTGTGTGTGGAGGGAGGCCAGGGCCTGGGGAAAGAAGCAGGCGGGCACCCTTGTGGCCAGAGCCCCCCCAGGGGAGGGGGAGGCGCCGCTGCCGGGAGAGAGAAGGAGGGAGGAGAGAGAGGAGGGGAAACAGTGAGTCAGGCTTCCAAGAGCTGAGGATGAGAGAGCCAGCTCTGGGAGGGAGAGGGCAGGGAGGGCTGCTCAGAAGCGAGGAGCGGGAGGGGGCCCAGCCAGAGGCAAGGAGAGCTCGAGAGGGAGGGAGCCAGCCCCTGGCCCCGGCCCAGCAGCAGGGCTGTGCAGAGGGTGCAGCTAATATGGACTTTGCCCGAGGTAGGTCAGGAAGGAGCCAGCCTTAGCCCCTGCAGGGTCCCTTCCTTGCCCTGTTTCTCAGGTGTGATCCCACTCCAGGGTCTCAGGGGGCTGACTGTGTCCTCCCAGAGCTTCCTCAGTTTCTCCATCCATTGTGGAATTTGAACTGGGAAATAGTCTTGGACAGGGAACGAACGGAGGGGCAGAGCAACCTCGGAGGGATGAGGTCCCCAGAGCTGTGCTGGGCGTGTGGTTGGAGCCTGCCTCTGGTGCTGGGTAGGGGACAGGGCTCAGGCCTGTGGGGTAGGGCTCCCTGTTGAACTCCCTGAGTTACTCAGCAGGGTGGAGGGGCCTTGAGCGAGAGAGAGAAAACTCAGAGCTGGTTTGGCCTTAGTGGTTGGCCACCTGGGACCTCTCAGAATGACCAGTGCCTGGAGCTGGCCAAGGTTCCTGCATGTCCAGAACCAACCTCTACTTGGGGAGGAGGAGACACTGGTGTGATCCCCCATATCCTTATGGTTCTAGAGAAGCTGGGAGGAGGGAATGGCCCCTGTGGGAGCTGGCAAGAACTGCCTGTGCAGCCCCTTATGCCTGGAACTGGGACCAGAACTAGAGGGATCCGCAGGGACTGCCTGGAAGGGAGGAGGGAAGGAGCCCCCTTCCCACCCCATGACAGGAAGCTGTGGCTCCCAGGCCCTCCTTCCTCAAGGTCTAGCACCCCCCACCCCCACCACATACCCCGCCCTCCTGCTCTCCAGTGTCTCTTCCATTGGCTAAAGGAAAGGGAAAGGAAAGTGGGTACTGAAGAGCCCTCTCCTGCAGGGTCTGGCTTTGGGGAGAATAGTGAAGTGAGGGTAAAGTGAGACCCCTTCCCTCCCCCGCAACATGCACATACACAAACTCAGCTGCAGTGAGGCCCTGCTTTCTCTCCTCTCTCTCCTCTGGGGTCCTTGGCCTGGGAGCCCAGGGGAGGGGCTGCTTCTGCAGCTGGCTGGCCCCGAACTCCCAGCTCAGCCCAGCTGCTACTGAAGCTTCCAGAAGCTGCAGCTCTGCACCCCCTCCCCATCCCCTGAGCCAGGAGAGGCCTTTGCTGACCTGGGGGAGGGTGCCTTGCAAAGCGAGTGGGCACCCTTAGAAGGACTAACACAGACAACCAGACAGATGGGTGTGGAACAGATGGACAGAGACACCCACGCACAGGCAGCCGGAGAGAGACGGACAGATGGACCAGGACAGGGAGAGACGGACAGACAGAGGTGCTGGCAGAGAGAGGAAGAACCAGAAAAATGGAAGGGCCTGGGGAGAAAGACAGAGACAGAGACTTGGAGACAAGGAGATCTACAAAGAGAGACAAGGTGACCGAGATGGGCGAAGGAGGGATATGGGGGAGAGACCGAGACAGGAAGAGATAAAGAAGGGGGGAAACCCAGACAGGGAGAAAGAGAGAGGAGAGACTTGAGGCTGCAAACCACAAACAGGGATCTGGTGAGAATCTGGAAGGTGTTTTCTCCTGCTTCCCTCCCCGAACCCCCAGGCCAGCCAAGTCTCCATTCCTTCCACCCCCGGCTGCATTTCCAGCTGCTAAAGAGGTCAGGGGAAAAGAGAGAGAGAGAAAGAAGGAGAGAGAAGCTTCCAGAGACCCCTCCTCCCTGCTCTTTTTGTCAGGAGAAGGAGTTGATGAGAGCTCTCCCAGCCTTGACCCCTAGTGCCGCGCAGATGTACGTACCGTGTGTCTTAGAAAACACCCGGTCACACTCACGGCTCACCAGGTGTCTGGCTCCTTGTGTGAGTGCACCCCCACACTCACACCTGTCCGCCTGGACCTTGCCTCACACACACTCACACGTTTGGGACATACAAATTTCCATCCTCACACTCATCCTGCCTCTCACAAGCATGGGCGTGAAAGCGTACCTGTTTCCTTGCCCGTGCAGATGGCAACACGCAGGTCTCAAGGCGTGTTGACACGTGTGCACACACAGCCACACTCACACATACAGTGGCGGTCACACCAGAACAGAAAGTGGGCTCCTTCTCTCTGGAGTGAAGCTCGGGAGCAGGGTCGGGGTGGGGTTGATGTGCCCCCCAGCCTTGACTCAACTGGTAGGGTAGTGGGGCGGGAGGCCCTCTTGGCCAGTGGGACCCCCCCGGGAAGTTGTGGGGCATGACCTGGGCACAGATTAGTTGACTCGTGGGCTGCGTGGTGTGGGAGAGCTACCTGAGAGTGCTTGAGGGTGTGCGGATGTACAGACATAGGGGCAGGTATCAGGGATGGTGCGTTCTGTTGAGGTGTGTGAGGAGGAGACTGCTGAGTGCATGTGAGATGGGATATGAGTGTGATAGGGAGATCCAAGGTGTGTGGAGTGTGTGGGTGTATGTGTGATAGCTACTTGTCAGGTGTGTCTGTGTGGATGCACAGATATGTGACAGGTGTGTGTGACTACCTGGTTTTGGCAGCGTGGGGGGTATAATGGGTGTTCGTATGTGAAGGTCTCGGATCCTGGGGGCGAGCGGCACGTGTGTGGAGGTGCGGTGTTCCATGTATGTGAAGGTGTGTGGGGTGTTGGAGTGTGAGTGCAGAGAGCGTGTGTCGTGAGGGGGTAGCTGCCTGTGTGAGGCTGGCAGCTTGTCGCCTGGGTGGGAGAGCTGTTTTCCAAGGCCAGGATGCTGTGTGCACAGAGGCCATCAGCACGAACACACGCAAAGGGGCTCCAGAGCTCTCAGTTGGGCACTGACCCACACAGACGCACAAGGACAGACATACCCGCCCCTGTCCTCCCTCTTCCTCTCTCCTGGCGTCAGTGGTTTTCAAAGGAGCCTCCATGAGGACTGTTTGCTGTGCAGTTCTCCCCACCCCCAGCCCGTGCCTCTTCAAACACAGCGATGCCCTCCAGGCAGCTTTGTGGAGGCTCCTGCCTCGACCATCTGAAGGCAGATGGGTGGGCTGGGATCCACTGCCGCCCCCCAGGGAGCGAGGAGGCGGCTCTGCTCCTCGGGCCTGGGCACAGACTGAGACAGATGGACTGCGTGTCTCGACACCCCCGCGTAGGGTCTGGAAGTGGGCAGGCACCCCCAACAGAAGGTTCCAGTGGGCAGTCCCCAGTCAGACCCCCTGAGCAAAGGCCAGAGCTCTGTCCTTCATCTTCTGGGAGGGAGCCCCACCCTCACCAGCAGCCTCATCACCTGTGTGGGCACAGGGACCCAGATATTGCCCCTCAGACCTCCGAAGTATACAAATGCCCCCCTTTACAGCTCCAACGCCCCTAACACACCACTGCTCCCCCTACAAACACCCCAATATCTCCATAAACACTAGCTACTTCATAGCACGCAAGCTGCTCCAGATCAGCCCCCTTCCTCCCTGACATAACTACCCCATCGCACACAGCCTCAGCAGACCCCCAAACCTAGCCACCACTCCCCGTCTACATGAACACGTGTGGACAGCCATCGTGCTTAACACACGCAGAGCTCCTGCCACACCCTTTGACGTATCGACTCCCTCATCCTCTGCCCCTCCTCCCCAGGCACACCCAGGACCCCACTATCGCCTCAGTGCCCTCAGTCCCAACATCACACCACACACACAGACTCTCCCCTCACCCAAACGTTCTCCCCACCCTGCAGCCCAGCACCTCCCAAAACACACATGCAGCCCCCTACACCTTTCTAATCATACAACTTTCCCCCCACATCACACATGCACACCCTCCCTTGACACCCACTCAGACACGAACTCTGCTTGTAGCCCTACCGTTTACCTCAAGCACAGCTTCGGTGCTAGTATACTGGGAAACAGATACCGCCCCCCCAGCTTCTCATGCCTTCCTAGGTGTGCGTGTGCGTGTGCGTGTGTGTCTGTGTGTGTGTGTTCAAGCAGTGCCCTGTGCGTCCCCAGCAAGTTCCAACTCCAGCCATCATAAGCCCAGGGAAAGCCCCTGCACCTTTCCACACACCCACAGCTTACACGCTTGCATGCAGACACATAGAGCTGCAGCTCTGGCACAGCCCTGCACCCCTTCATCCCTCCTAGCTCATGAGCAGCCCTTCCCTGCTCCCCTGCACCCCCCTCACCCTGTCATATACCCCGCCTCAGTTTTTCTGCAGTCCTCACTCCCACCATCACACATTCCAGCACACCCGCCCTGCACAGACTCTCCATCACAGCTCCGCCACCCCACCTTGCTCCCCCCTCCCCCAGACACCCACCCAGACAGCCTCAGCCTTGCACATGCACTTGCTCACTCCTGTGTGCTCTCTCTGCCCAGTCCTCCCCCACTTCCCAGCACCTCCTCTGCCTGGGGAGGCATCTCCACCCCCTCGCTGCCCCAGGCCTTTCATTCCTGGACAGTGAGGTTGTACAGCTGGTTCAAAGCTGCCCCACCCAAGACCCTGTGCTCTGGGCACCCTGGCCTGGGCTTCGGGAATTTGGGGCCTCTTCGGGGGTTCCTGGCACCTGGTCACCCTGGTCTCTCAGCCAAGAACTCTCAGTTCCCAGCCCTGCCCTGGCTCTGGCGTATATGTGGAGGTGGGGGGTAAGGGGACTAACCCCCGAGCCTCCACTCTCTCAGGTGGCCAGATCCCCCACATACACCTCCTTGGCTCACCTGAGATGAGCATTGGACCTGCAGCTTCAGGAAAAGGATGGAGATGGTACGAGCTTGACTTGTTCCTTGCCCCACCCCCCACCCCCCCAGATCCGGGCTTCAGGGCTTGGTCTCCCTGGGAGTCAGTTCCGACAGTGAAGGTTACTTTACTAGATGCATGATTTTAAACGGAATCTCCACCATCTGTTCCACCCCCTAATTACAGATGCACAGAATCCGCCTCAGAGGGCAGCATGAGGGGAGTGATTTAGAGGCTGAGCTGCTTCTGCCTGCATTAGGACTGGGGAGACTTGGGGGGGGGGTGCTCTGGGCATTGCTGACAACCCCCCAATCCCATCCCCTTCCTGGGGGCCTCTTGTGCCTCTTCTCTTGCTGAAGGAAAGCTAGTAGAAAGGCTCCCCCGACCCCCAAGACCTGCAAGAGGAAGCAACTGCAATGCTGAGGGAGGGGTCCCCTAGACATCGCCGTGTCCCAGGCCCCGAGCCCTGGGATGCAGGCTCCATTAGAGCCTTAAAAAATTCAGTGGATCGATCTCCTGCCTGACTCTTGTGCCCTGGGGAGCCACAGGCGCTCGCCCGGCCCAGCTGCCTGGCCCACCCTAGGGGAAGGGGTATCAGGAGTTGGTGAGGGAGGGCAGGGGCAGAGCAGAGGTGGGGTTAGCCAGGTCCTGGCAGCAGAGGTTCTTGGCAGCCAGACCAAGGCCCACCAGATGTGTTTGCACACATGTGCCTGTCCCTCTTGGTGCAGTTGGCATGCCTGACCCCAGCTTGAGCCATGCTCTGTGGGGCTGGCCCAGCCCGGGCGGCCAGAGAGGGTGGACCAGGGTCTGGGCTTCAGAGGGTTCTCAGGGACACTGTGATACTCCCTGAGCGTGGTCCGGCCTTGCCCATAGGTGCCAGGGACATGGACACCGGTGTGCTTCGTGGCGCTGGTGTTGGTGAGGGTGGTGGTGGCAGCGGCAGCGGCAGCAGCGGGCACACTGCGGTAGATGCTGGAGCATTCACTGCGGGGAGAATGGGAGCGAGGTTGGGCTGGAGGAATTTTAAAGATTGCTGCAGGCAGGAGGGTCTCTGGAACCCCGTGGAGCGGGCAGTCATGCAGAAGTAATCCTATGGCTTCCTGCCTGGAGGAGTGGAGAGGAGAAGGGGCGGGAGGAGATGGATGGAGCTGCTGCCCCTTTCCCACCTCAGCCTCTATCCCAGCCAGCTGTGGAGGGCACCAGGGACCCCCGGGACCTTCCCTGAGGAGGCACCTTGTCTTCTTCACTCCACTGGGGCATGTCCCTCCTGGAGGGGCAGCGCCACAGCTGTTGCTTAGCTCCAGGCTGTGGGTTTTATAAATAATGCAGCTCAGAGGTGGGGGCCAACTCAGTCCCCGGTCACCTTGGGTCACCCAGCGTGGCATCTCCAGCTGGCGGGCCCATGGCAGAGCCCCGTTCCCTCCCAGCCTGCTCCTCCTCTTTTGCTGTGTGAGCTTGGGCCAGTGGCCCACCCTCTCTGAGCAGGGCCAGGGGCAAAGGCTTATAGAAGCAACCGAAGCCCCCTGACCTCTATCCCGCCCTCAAGCCCTCACAGTTTAACTGGCAGCTGGCTCAGCCAGTCCAGGATGGAGAGCGGTGGCCTGCTCTGCGGGAGCCTCATGCATTCCGGCCCCTCCATTTTGCAGATGGAGTCACCAAGTCCAGAGGGGAAGGATGGCCAAGGCCAGCCAGCTGATGAACCCCCCCCTTCCTGTCCCATTCTGCTGTCACTCAGACTCTTCTCAGCCTCAGCTCAGCTAAGAGCAGGGCCTGGTGGGGGGGGGAACGGGGGATGTTTGGGAAAGTGGTTGCGGCTGAGAGGTTGCCATGGCGATGCTGCAGGATGCTGAGCTGAAGTGGGGGTCCTACAGGGTCTCTGGGGCCCCCAGCTCCACACCCCTGTGGTCTTCCCCTCCTATGTCTCTGTCCCCTGTTCTCATCTCCTGTCCCCCACCCAGATGCCTGTCAGGCGGCTCTGGTGACAGGCTGGGTGGGTGACAGGTGGTGCAGGTGATGGGCTGGGTGGGTGACGAGCTGGGTGGGTGACAGGTGGTGCGGGTGCGAGGCAGGCAGGTGACAAGTTGGGTGGTGACGGGCCCTGCTGATGACAGGCAGGGGGTGTGGTTGGCGAGGCTGCTGTCTCCTGGCTGGTGGCCTGTTGCAGCCCCCCACCCTCAAGCGTGTGCACATGCACAGACTCTGGGCGCAGAGCTTGGGGCTAAGATACTAATGAGGCTTATTACGTGTTGAGGGGCAGGTGCCCAGGCTCACTAATGAGAGGCCTTTAACGAATCAGGGAGACAACTGGGGGGCTTTGAGGAATTTGGCTGGCCCTCCTGATGAGCCCTTCCCCGACTGGGTTGGGACCCCTCCTCCCCTTCCCCCCAGCCACTGGGTTTACCTGAATGCCGCCCACGATCACCACTCAAGCCCTCAGGACCCTGTGCCGAGCCCTTTCCATGCACTTTCTCGTTCCTGCTAAACAGTTGTGGGGAAGCCACTGTGACCCATTTCACAGATGAGGAATCTGAGGCTGAGGGAAGGCAAGGAACTTCACCTAACAGGCTTCTGGCACAGCTTGGGTTTTAACCCAGGTCTTTTCTGTCTCCAGATCCCACACTTTTAGCCACCCCCCGGGTCAGTTGAACTCCTCCCCATTGTAACGCTGCTCTTGGTGCAGACCCAGGCCCGCCCCCCACCTGTGTCACTCTTCCGGAAATGGATGTGTCAGGTGGAGAGGTGGTCACTGAACTGTCGCTGTCACCTTTGACTTGTGTGGCTTTAGAGACCTCTTCAGGTAGCTGCCTTGACCTCACCCTGTTGGGCTTTATTGGGTGACACCCCTAGATGGGAGAGAGGGCTGGGCTTAGTGCCAAGGGAGCTGACCTGAAGGGGGACACCTGGATATCTGAGCCGCTTCCTCATTGTGTGGTGGGGAGGCTGAGGCCTAGAGGGGAGCAGCAACTACCCAAGGTCACACGCCCTGTGAGCTGTAGGGCCCCACGGGATCCCAGGTCTCTGGGCCTGCTTAAAGGGTGGGGCTGGGTGTGGTGCCAGGGCTGGGAGGCTACCTCCTCCTGGGTCTCAACCACTAGCCAAGCTTCTCCTCAGAGGTTGTAAGCCTTTAGTTCCTGGGCGGGTACAGGGCCTGTTGGCTGCCTCTTTTGCCTCCCTCTCCATTAATCTGTACCCCTAGTGTCAGTTGAACCCCTCCCCTTTGTAATCTGTTAGGGTGGCAAACTCAGCAACAGCTGATAAATGTGTTGAGGCCTTCACATTGGCCTGGGGCCACTGTGCGACCGTGGAGGGGCCAAGCTGGGAAGCTTGGAAGGGAATTTAAGGGGGAAGGAAGAACTAGGCTTATAAATTTTGGAACCCCTCAGTTCTCCTCCTTTCAGCCTTAATCTCTTACCAAACCTGCTCTCCAGCTGCTCATCCAAGACTAGGGGTTGAGGGAGTCCAACTGCCCACTCTCCTCTCCCTCCAACTAATGCTCACCCCTCCTGAAATTGCCCCTCTCTGGGGGAGAATGAGCTGCAGCCATTGCTAGTGGGTAGGAATTAAGACTGTGTCCAGATTACTGGATCTGGCCTCTGATTCACACTGGCAGCTAGGGCAAAGGCCTCCAGTGCCTCAGTTTCCCCAGCCTTGGGCTTGAAATCCTCTCCTAGCACCTGTCCCTCTGTTTAGTCAGGAAGGAACACTAAGACCAAGAGGGGTTTTGCAGCTGCAGGACACAGGGCCCTGTCCTCAGAAGCCCCAGGCTGAAATGGGAGCACAGCCCTGCCCTTGGGAGCCCTCAAACCCAGAGGTGAGGTCTAGAACCCAGGTTGGGTGTGTGCTGAGGTTCAGGCAGGGAGTGGGTGGTGCTGGGTGGCTGACCTGGGATGGCTTTTTGAAGCAAAGACTGAGGGGGGGGTGGTGAGGAAGGGTGGTGGTTTGCTTTGGGGGAGCACTTAAAGAGTGGTCTTTGGGTGTGTGTGGGGGTGAAGCCTGGAAAGGTCTGGCTTTCCCACAGGCCCAGGCAGCAGTAAGATGGAGTTCTGGGGCCCTCCTGGCTCCCCAGGGAACCCGTTGCTGCCTGGCCCTGGGGACCCAGGCGTCCTGGCGGGTGAGGGCGGGTCTCCAGCAGGCGCCCTGCCAAACCCCGCAGCCTGCTCACCAGGAATCTTGTTGCTGAGAGATGGAAAATCCCGGCCAGGCCTGCAGCTCATCCCTCCCCTCCGGGAGGAGGAGGGGCCCAAAGATTCCTTCCTGCACCCCCCTCCCATCTGGGGCAGGGCCCTCCTCAACAGTGGGTGGGGCTGGGGGGCCCAGGACAGGCCTCTAAGGCTCGGTCACATGTCCTGGAGAGCAGCCCAGCCCGCACTGGGCACCAGGGCACTGTGGAGGCAGAAAGGGCCTGGTGCAGCACAGGAGGGATGGGGGTGGGGCTGAGGCCAGAAGGGGGCCTGGATGGGGGCCCATGCCTGGCCCTGGCCCCACTGGCTCCCCCAGGGCGGAGGGTGAAGAGTTGGTTCTCTCCTTGGACAGGAAGACGAATGATCCCATTATGGGAGCGTGATTTTATTCCACGTGTCACGGAGTCTGAGATTAACTTGCTCACCAGTCTGTGACAAACTCCTCACACCCAACACACACACACACATACACACAGAGGCACAGACACACACACATATCCTTGGTCTCACAAGTGCACATCCCACAGACACAGTTAAGTATTTCTGTACTAGCACACATGACAGAGTCTCACACAGAGACACCCCCTCACACTCACACTCACACTCACACTTAGATTCACTGAGCTCTAGAGAGCTCCAGAGCCTCAAAAGACATTGCCCCTCACTCACGCTTAGGTCACGTAGGTCCACAGATACAAATAGGCTCTCCCCGGGGGTCCTTGCATCCTACTTAGGCATGCACCGGCCAGGAGTGCTCGCTGCCCCTGACACAGACACACTTACACACGCAAACCCACGGCCACATGGTCAGGCGTGGACCCACATCCACACACACTGAGACAAAGGCCCAGATACATACAGAGACAAAGACAGGCACAGACACACAGCCGGCAGGGCGCACACAAGCACAGGCGTGCACACCCGGACACAGACAAAGACAGATAAATGCCCAGAGGTTTTGCTGTGGACAGATGTAAGGCGCACATACATCTGGGCCTCCTCCTCCACCTCTCTGCCTGGGGACGTGGTAATCTGGTGCCTGTGGCTCCAGGGAGAACTCTGAGGCGTCCTCTGCTAGTCAGACACCCCGGCCCCTGCCTGGGCCCCCACCTCTGGCCCTGGGCCTGTGACCAAGGCCACAGCAGCCTTTCCTTAGAGCCCTGGTGTCCTTACCCTCCCCTCCCCACTGGATAGACTCGCAGGCACACTGTTTTCCCCTGCACGTGTTCACAACACCCCCCCACGCTCACAGTTTCTCATTCACACCCCCCAGGGTGTCCCCTTGTCTTTCTCAATCAGACATGTACAACTGCAATGCGCGCATGTGTGCACACGCGCGCGCGCACACACACACACAAAACTTTCCTCATTTAACATACCTCTGGCCTTCATGTCATCACCCCCACCTCACACACGGACCCACACACAGATGTGACACACAGCCTCTCTCACACCCACCTCCACCTCACAAGCCTCCACGCAAACACATGTGAACACACGTCCTGACATACTTCCTCACCTCCCCTCGCAGACTAATTCACAAACGCGACACACATGTACACTCCCCCACATGCAGCACACAGCCTCACCACTTTCGCGTGCCCCCTCTCTCCCCCTCTCCCTCTCTCAGAACCTCCCTCACGCAATCACTTCCCTTCCTCTGTCTCTCACAAACACACCCTCTGCCAACAGTGCGGCTCCGCTGCAGAGCGGCCCGGACAGGGTCTGGTGCTGCTCTCCACGCACACCTGGCCTTCCTGGCCTCAGTCTCTTCCCCTCCACCTCCAGCCCTGTGTACTTGGGCTTGTCATTTCTCTGCTTAGTCAGCAGTTCTATGTGGAGCATTCATTTATTCAGTTAACAAATGTTGATTGAGCACGGGCTATGGATTGAACCTTGAGATTCTGTGGTGACGCAGGTGCTTCCCTTAGAACTCTCAGTTTTGTGACCAACTTGTTTGTTTTTTGTCTGATTTGGACTAGATTGTGAGGTAACCCTTAATCTTGGATGTGGAGGGATATGTAGGAATTCACAAGAGAAATGATTGGATAGGTGTTCCAGGCAGAGGGAACAGCATGTGCAAAGCCTGGAAAGTGAATCAGTTTCATAAATCAAACATGAGATTTCCCATAGTGTGCTGGGAAAATGGAAAATGTGATGTTCAGAATCTAAGGAGAAGATGCAAAGAGGGCAGAAGCCTGGTGTGACAGTTTAGAAGCCATGCTCAGGCAGAGGTTTGGATTTTGTCTAGTAGATCATGAGGAGTCATGGGAAGTCTTTAGTGACAGGACAGGGTGGGGAGAGACTGTTGAGAGCCACTTGAGGGACTTGTATAGTACAGGTGGGAGGTGCTGCTGGTCTGGCCTAGAAGAGGGAGCAGGACCGAGAGGAGACTCACTTAGGAGCCAGGACCACTGGGGTTCTAGTTCAGAGCCACGTGCCTCAGAAAAGCTGCATCCTCTATGAGCTGGCGTCACCACCCAAGGCTGGGACAGCACAGAAGCCACGAGATGCTCAGTCAGTGTGCCGCTGTTAGTTACCAGGTGGGCATGGAGCGCATCAGATGTGGGGAGTCCTACTTAGTACCTTGTGAGTGCTGGGCGCTGTGCCAGGTGCTGAGCCCAAAGGTCTGGGGGTCTGTGGCCACAGGGAGCCCAGGCACCTGACACCACAGCTCACGCGGGGCGAGCAGAGAGGGTGGGCATGGGCATGAAGGTGCAGCTCCCTGGGAGGCAGGAGGATGAGCCTTTCAGAGCTCTGGGTGGCTCCGGGAGGCCCAGCATGGGGATGACCAGCTACAAAGGCTGGTTGAGTTTGTGCCAGCAGAGGAAGGAGAAGGAGCTTCTAGTAGAGAGAGTCTTGTGAACAATAGGCCAAAGATGGATGAGGAGTCTAACCCAGCTGTTGAGTGGGACATAGGAAGGCGGGTAGTAGAAGGAGGGATTTTGGAGGTGAGGCTTAGTGGCCAGGCTGAGAGGGTGTCACGGGGTGCTGAGCGGGCCCTCTGGGAATCCAGGGTTTTAGTGGTGACATGGAACGTGCCCGTCATAGATTCTGCTCCAGGCTCTGTCACTAAGTAATTGAGTGACTGAAAACAAATACCTGATCCTGCTTGGCCTCAGTTTCCCCATCTGTACCATGTGGCAGTTAGTCTTGTTTAGGAGGGAATTCTAGAAGTGTGTACTAGGGGGTTGGTCTAGACAACTTTGGCCTAGAACTCTGTACTTCAACAGTGCTTTCTTCCTGAATTTTCTGAGCAAAAGAGAGGAGTAAAGTGAGGGGTTCCCCAGAGGTGTTATGGGATTCTCCAAATGAAGGGTCAGAAACTCAGGGTGGAAAAGAAGGGGTTTCTGCCAGGATCTGACTCCAGGTCCCACAGGAGACCCAGAAGAGAAGACCAAGGTCCTACTTGCTCTCACCCTACCGTGTTGTAGTGGATGTGGGCCAGATACCCAGGAGGGCACAGCTCCCAATCCCAGACTTGGTGGTTTCGGGACCCTTGCTGCCCACAGATTAGGGAGCAAGGCTGGAGCTCAGGAGCGTGACCCATGGCTTGAAGCCCCCTGGGATAAGGAAACAGGAGTCCAATCCGGGGGTGGCAAAGCCAGGTATATGCCCATCGGTAGCTCTGGGTTCTGCCCTTGGCATTGGGGTGTTGGAAGCTGTGATGCAAGGCAGGTTCGGGTGACCTCCCAGCTGCCCTGGATCCCAGCTTCAAGGGGCCCTTTAAGCATCTCACCTGTGAGGTGGGGCTGGCAGAGAATTAATTTCCTGTGCTATTTTAATTTTGCTGTATTTAATTTGCTGTTTATTTTAATTAATTAACGGCGGCTAATCGTCTATCCTAACTTGCTGCCGCTGGCTCCTCTTCCTTTTCAGGGGTGGAAGGCCAGGCCAGGTGATTGCCGAATTAACTGTGGGGGAAAAGGAGGGCCTTGGGAGTATCTTCCTCTTTGCCCCCTTAACCTTGAGGTCTTCTCTACTGTCCCTGGTTCTCCCCTTTAGAGGCCCTCCCCTCCCCCTTCACTTATGGTCCCTCCCACTCCTACTCTTCTCTCGGGTCTGCTTCAAGGCCTCAGATGCAGTAACTTGGTGACATGCCTGCCACCCCTCCCCCCCCCCAAAAAAAAATCATTATTTTGATATCCTTGGGGGAGGTTGAGGACAGGGAGTTTGGTTTGCAACCTAAGCAGTGTGTAGGGATAGTTGGGGAAACTTTGAAAGTGAGGGTCAGTTTTTAGTGGCAGCCCCCCTTCTCTACCCCATTGCCCCACACAGCACACCCATCTTTGTAGTTAGGGCACGGGACACCAGCATCTCTAAGCACCTGTGTACAAGTCCTGGGGCGTGACTTCTGCTATTAGTTCATTTCTGGACAGACCTCCAGGGGAGGTTTAATCCCCTGCAGAGATGAGGAAGTGAGGCTCAGAGAGGCTAAGTGGTCTGCTCAGGGTCACACATCAACTAAGAGAAGGAGGGCCTGGATTCTGGCATGGAGAGAGTTAGCAGTTGGAGAGTGGGAAGGGAAAGTGGTTTGTGATTAGGGTAGGGAGATTAGGTCAGAATGATGGGGCCAAGAAATGGAGCCCATCTGGCTCTGGAGGGTGTGGGTGGGAAGAGGAATGGGGTCCCTGCCACAGTGGCTTCCTGAGGTACAAGGTCTCCGCCACCTGTTTCCACTTGCCTGTATGACTTCAGTTGTCTGTTTTGAACTAGAACTTGCTTTGTCACTTGCACTGTACCCTATAGGGGATCCTCCTGTGGCTAAGTGGAACCCTACTTTTATTTACTTAACAAACATGTAGCTAGTCCTTGATGTCCCAGACATTCTTCTAACTTCTGACTCTATTTTATAAATAGGTATTCACTTAATCATCCTAGCAACCCCATCGCTATCCTTATTTTACATATCAAGAAACTGAGGCTTAGAAAGGCTAAGCATCTTGCCCAAGGTCACACAGCCAATACCTGGTGGAGTCAGCTTTTGCACTTGGAACCCTGGGATCCAGAGTTCTTGTTCTAAACCACATGCTGTCCTGCCTCCTTAATGCCCTGAGTGGGAGATGGGAGCCCTGAATTCCTGGGAGACATGGCATTTTGGGAGCGCCTCTAGTCTAGATTCCCTCGCCAACCCCAAGCCTGATAGGGTAGACACAGCCCACAAATCAAGGCCTCTTTGTGGGGGACAGGCAGTGTCATGGTGCACCTGGCGGGGGGGGGGGGGGGGGGGGGGGCGGGGTGCAGACCAGCAGTCAGGAAGTCACTGCAGACCACGGCCACGCGGCCAGGGTGTTGTGTATGGGGATGCGGAGAACTGGCCTGGCCCAAGCTCTCAGGGCTCTTGCTGTCCAGCTGACTGGGAAAACAAGGCAGTTGTGCGTGAACAGTCACCAACAGTCGTGTAAGACAATGAGAGGGGGCAAACATCACAGATGTGCAGTTGAAACTGTGAGTCTGGGCTTTGAATCCTTGTGCCCCATCACTTGACTCCTCGCTGAGCCTCAGTTTCCTCCATCTGTCAGGGGAAATAACAATGGCTCTGATGCCACAGGATTTGGTGAGGCTCAAATGAGAGAAAATACGAAGGGTTTGAGCGCTTGGGCAGGGATTCAGTGAGTATTTATCCAGATCTAGAAAGAAAGGGTCCCGCCCTGGGGTTGCATGGAGCAGGTCGGGAAGCAGGATGAGAGTCTCATCTTGGGGTCAGAGCGCTGGGGCTTAAGGCCCAACCACTGTGTGTCACGTACCCTCCTGGGCCTTGACTTTTCTTGTCTGTTAAATGGGTATAGGATAGTGCCCCACCCCACCCGGTGTTGTGAGGTTTAAGTTAGTTAATTCTGGGCGCCAGACATATTTCTAGTCATTGTAGACAATAAGCCATCAATACGTGTTAGCGATTTCCTTATCGTCAGCAATCAGATCCTGGAGTTGGGGGCACTATTCAGGGAGATGGAAAGAGGGGAGTCAGACTTTTAGGAGGGGGATGAGTGACACAACAAAATGCAATGGAAGAATAATGGGCTGGTGTTTACTGAGTGCTCACGCCATGCCAGGCACGCTGCAGCACTCACAAGGCAGGTGCTTCTGTCACCCCCGTGGAGCGCGCAGTTCAGAGGCGTAGAGTGACGTGGCCAAAGAAACTGGCTATGGGGGTGGAGCTGGAGCTTGAGAGACTCAAAGTCAGGCTCCTAATTACAAAGCTTTAAACCAGATTAAGAGATAGGGTGGGACAGGGCCGAGAGGGCCAGGAGTAACCTGGCCAGGAGAGGGCCACAGGTGGGCAAGGCTTAGCCGAATGAAGGAAACAGCGAGGCACAGACCAAGTCAGCATGTGCTCCTGCACTGGGTTTTCCTAGCAGTAAACAAGGAGACATGAGCTCAGGAAAAGGAGCTCGTAAAGACAGAGGGAAGCCTTCCTGGAAGAGGTGGAACTTGAGAAACTGGCAGACAGCACCTTGCAGGCAGGGCATCAGCAAAGGCCCCAAGCTAAGAATGAGCTGCATGGTTCAGGGCTGAGACTTGGGAGGTCAGAGCTAGGGTTGGAAGGACTGGTGGCCTCAGGGGCACAGGCAGAGTGACAGCCCCGGGGAGATAAGGAGGGTGACAGATTCAAGAGGCTTAGCTAATGTAGAAATAGAAATAACCTTCCATCTGGACAGGAAATAGAGCATAGTGATCGAGACGCCAGGCCCAAACACTAGCCAGGCTGCTTCCTAGCGTGTGCACAGGGCAAGTCACTTGAAGCCTCATTTCCAAAACGAGGGGTAGTGAAAGAACCTGTCTCCTAAGATGAGAGGGTCTGTGAGGCGGCTTAGCACAGTGTCTGGAACGTGGCAGCACTTGATTCATTCATCCATTCCTCAGATGCCAGTCGCACGCTGGGGCCAACACTACTCAGGGGCGCACAGCAGAGAGCAAAGTAGATGAAAGCCCCTGCCCTCAGGGAGCTTACACATAGAGGATGAAACAGTTAACACAAAGACAAGTAAAAGACATGGTTTGTTAGGTGCTGCCAAGTGTCAAGGGGAGAAATGAAACAGGGAAAGGGTTTAGAGGGTGCTGAGGTGGCAGGGTTGTTGTCATTTTAAATAGTCTTATAAACTTGTGATACTGTTGTTAGTATTATATATGTAGTAGGTTTTAGAAGAAAAAGTGACTTCCAGTTAATATGACATTTATTATCCTTCATGGCAATCATTTGAGGTGTAGGTATTGCTGTTCCCATTTTACAGATGAGGACTTTGAGGCTCAAAGAGAAGAATCTGACCCCAGAGTCGTGCCTCTGACTCCCTATGACACCTGAGACGCGAGGAGTGCTGTTCCTGAAAGTCTAGAGGAGGAGCGAGAGGTTAGTTGGAGAGGATATAGCAGTGGCTAAGGGGTGTCTCTGTCCAGGGATGGAGCTGAGCGGGACAGCAGGGCAGAGGCCTGCCTCCTGGAGCCAGCACTGTGGTCAGCACACCCTGGCCTTGCCTGATCAGGGTGCGTTCAGAGTGGCTGAACCCAGGGGCAACCCTGAGGGCACAGCGGAGGCAGCTGACTGGGCCTGAGACACTGTGTGATTGAGCAAAGGGGCAGAATCTGCCCAGAACTGAGTGAGTGTGTGGGTGGGAGACCATGGGGAGGCGGGGAGAGGAGAGGAAGACGTCAGCTCCACTGGCCAGATGAGAGGGATGAGCAAGGAGGCTGGCGGGGCGGAGCTGACTGTGAAGGCTCTTGAATGCCAGGAGCAGACCTCAGTCTTGATGTTGTCAGCAGCAGCGGGGAGCAGGGACCCCATGTCATAAGAATGAGATTTGAGGAAGGTGAATCGCTCATGAGGTGCAGGAAGAGATTCAATGGAGGCATTTGGAGGTGGGGAGCCCACTACAGGGCTGTCATGGCTGAGCAGGAGAGAAGTGATAAGGTCAGATCAAAGAGAGAGACAGGTCGGACTAGTGGAAAGAGTGGGGGCCCGGGGGACGTTATTCTGGTGCTAGTCTTGGGTCTGCCCCAGATTTTCTGAGGCACCTTAGGCTAGTCCTTTCCCCTCTGTTGCCTGCTGTTTTCTCCATTTGGATTAAACTAAAGGCCATGCCCCGCTCCCTTTTTTTTTCTTTTTCTTTTTTTTAATTAAAAAAAAAATTTGGACTAAGGATCCATTTTGAGACGATGATGAGAACTATGGGCCTTCTCTTTTTTTTTTTAAAGATTGATTTATTTATGCTACAAGCTGGGGTACAGGCCAGAGGTGTGGGGCGGCGAGGGGGTTCACCAGAGACAAAGTATCAACGGAAATACACTGCTGAGGGGAGCAGCGGGCGAGGCAGGAGAGGTCTGCCATGCCATGTGGGATTCTCCCCGACAGGGCGTCGAACTCGCGTCGCCACTGCTGACAGCTCCACAGCGCAGAGCTTACCCGCTGCGCCACCAGGGAGGCCCTGGGCCTTCTCTTAAGGAAAAAACCCAACTTTTGGTTAAAATTTTGTGAGCTTTACAAACCTGCCCAAGTCCACCCATGGAACCAAGCTAGGTGATCAATAATAATAAAAAGAGCAGCTAACATTACATGCTTACTATGGGCCAGGTGCCGGCCAAAGTGATATGAGGTTGATGCCATTACTACAATTGTTTAACAGATGAGGAAGCTGAGGAAACCTAGAGAGATGAAGTGACTTGTTCAAAGTCAGCTGGAATTGAAGCCTGGGCTTGTCAGCGCCAGAGCCCATGACTTTAACTGCTAAGTGAAGGCTAGCATTCTGGGGTGGAAGAAGGAGCAATGGTTGAGACAGGGGCAGCTATGGAAGGATTTCCAAAGAAAGCCATGGAAAAGCAGAGCTAGAAGTAAACGGTGGGGATGGAGGATAGTGGTGCCCACTCAGCCTGAGGTAGATGGGCAGAGGTGGTTGGAGCAAGACACTGGAGATGAAGATTCCACTTGGAATCCCCTGGTCTAGCTTCTGAATGAGTTGATTTCAGCCCCATGTGACCCTCAAGCTAAGTGACCTGACCTAGTCTGCTGGGAAGGAGTGGAGTGTGCAGCTGCTCTGTCTTGGTCTGATTATATTCTGCCGCCTTGGCAAAGGACTTACCCCTGACTCTGACTCCGCCTCCAGTGCTATCTCTGGAATCTACTGTCCCTTCCCCCTTCCCAAGGCCATTGAGAAGGGCCAGGGGCCTTGATCTCTCTCAGGGAGTTCAGAAGCAGAGGCACTCTTTCCATCCCAGAGAAGAGTACTGGGGCCTACCTCTTGAGATCAGAGCAGAATCTGGAACTGGGGCAGTAGAGGGCCTATGTTAAGTTCTAGCTTAGACCTTGATCAACAGTGCTATCTAGTAGATGACCTCTTAGATTAGACCAACATAGTCTCAGATTGGAATCTAGATTTATTGTGAGTTGGACCTGTTGGTCCTTTAGAACTGGAGTTGGTCATCTTCTGTAGAGTCAAATAGTAAAAATGTTAAGCCTTGTAGATATGTATTTAGTCTCTTGTCATGACTGCCCAGTCTGCCATTGCGGTCTTAGACTATGCATAAGTGAATGAGCAGGACTGTGTTCCAGTCAAACTTGAATTGTTAAAACAGACAATAAAACTGGATTTGGCCCTTGGGTCTTAGTTGGCTAGCCCTGATCTAGAACTTCATTTCTTCTAAGGGTGTCTAGGCCTTGAATCTTGCTGGACAGTGATCTATCTAATAAGCAAACAGGTTGGGGAGCCAGGCTGGTTAACACGGAAGATGATGTACAGCCACACTCTTGCTGGGATTGAGATATTGGGAATTAGTGGACAAGAAAAAGACTAGACAAGTAGTTTTAATCAGACTAAGCCATAATCTCTGGCTGGGCCTAGAGTCACAGAAAGCTGGGTTGGGGTGGTATAGGGTGGTGAGATCTAGATTCACACACAATGCTGTGGTATGGATTTAGGGAAATGAGTGAGCAGAAGCCACACAGATACAGATCTAGAGCAGGCAATGCCTTGGTCCCAAGCCAGAGTACTGTATGATCTAGAACAGCACAGTCCAATAGAAATGTAATGGGAGCCATATATGTAATCTAAATTTTATAGTAGCCACAATAATGTAAAAAGAAATGAATTACTGTTAATATCGTAACCCAGTATATCCAAAATATTATTTCAACATGTAATCATAAAAATTATTAATGAGATATTTTACCTTTTTTTAATATTTAAATTCAAAGCCTGGTGTATATTTTATACGTACTGCTCATCCCAGTTCCAATTAGTCACATTTCCAGTACTCAAAAGTTAGTTTCCACCATATTGAACAGCATATGTTTAAAAGCAGGCTTTTCTTTGCTACCAGGGGCCAGAAGAGTCATGAGCCAGAATGATCTGGAATAAACAGAGTTGGACATGCCAGAGGTTATACTCTTAACAGACTGGGGCTGGGTGTAGACTGGCTCACCCTCGGAGAGCATCTAGGCTCTGGGGTGGGGTGGGTGGGGGAGGTTCTGCCCCCAGAGCCCTGACCAACTGGCCTCAACTCCTCCCTCCCTCATCCCAGTGTCACCTCTGACTCTGGAGACTGGTCTGGCCTGGCAGGTGGGGGTGGGGCAGGGTAGCAGCTGGACCCTTGAGGGAGCAGGAGCTCCACCCCTCCAAGCCAGCTGCTGCCAGCCTTCCTGGACCGACTCTGTGGAAACAGGGGGCCCAGAGACAGAAATAAACTGCTAGGTTTCCGGGGCGGAGTGTGGGGGGGGGCTGCCAGCCTTTGTGCTTCCCTGCTGGGGGGTGAGAAGGGAGGCAGGAAGCAACTCTAGGCCTTGTCCCAGGCTGTTACCCCTGAAGGCCATCTTTTGCCCCAACATACCCCTTACCGCCATGGCTCTCAAGCGGGCTAAGTCTAGAATTTGGTGGATTAGTGAACTCTGGGGGTCAGGAGTCTGGGACTGTGTGATCCCCTAGGCTCTGGACACAGTTTGGTGCCCCTGGGATAGTCGCTGTCCATTTCTAGGCCCAGGAGCTGAACAGTGTCAGACAGCTGCAATGGGGTATTCTACCAGGAGTTGGGAGATGTGCATTGGATGTTCACCTCTGCCACGAACTGGCCAGAGGCAGCTGTGGGGAAATCATATTTTGAGCGTTTCCTCCTTTATAAAAAGGGGATGATGCTTGTCCTGCTTGTCTCTGGACACTAGAGGATGGTAGTTAACTCAGACCCTGGAACCAGCCCGAATTTATCTGACTGGCCTCTGCCGTCGTGTGCTCTTTGTTAGTTCATTTAACTGTCCTGAGCCTCGGTTTCTTCATCAACCAAAGGGGGTCACAGTACTTTATGGACCTTACAGTCCGGTGAGTTAATCATGCAGCGCCAGCACTCGGTGTTGGCTACTGCCACTGGGTAGTCGCTAAGCTTAAAAGGGTTAAGTTAAGGGTTGCTGTTTGACTCAAATGTAAAGGATTCTTCCCCAGGAGAATCCTCTCAGACCCCCTCATTTAATAAAGGGAAAAAGGAAAATGACACCCCCCCAGGCAAGGCGCTTTTGCCGAGGAGAGGCACACATCAAGAAAAGACTTTATTTGGTGCCCTCCTTATAAAGTTAAGTCGCTCATCCCCAATTTACAGGTACGGAAATCGAGGCCGATGATTGGCCACTGGGGCAGAGTGGCGCTATCCAGTGAGGCCCGAGTCCGCCACTGGGGAGGGAGTGCCCTAGCCGCCGCCGCTGTCGGTAGGAGGGGCGTGCAGGTAGCGGGCGCCCTGGAGCCGGTGCCCGAGCCAGGCGCTCTATTAATAATCCCGCCGCTCGGCCTCGGCCGAGAGCGCAGGTCCGAACCGCCGCCGGCTGCCTCCCGGGCCTGGGCCGAAGCCCGAGCCCTAGCCGGATCGCGGGGCCCTCCCCTTCCCTCCGCCACGTGACCCCCCAACTCAGCGGGCAGCCGAGGGCCCGGGCTGGCGGGCCGGGGGCCAGGAAAAAGCCGAAAACACGGAGGCTGGGCCGCTCCCCTCCTGCTCAAAATAGCCCCCGGCCGGGGCTGCCACGCATTCCGTCGGGTCCGGGGCGCGGGAAGGGGCGGCCGATCGGGCCCCCACCCGGCCCGACGTGGCTGCCTGGCCGGGTGGGAAGGGGGGGGCGAGGGCGGGCCGCGCGGCCGGCCGGCATGTGGCTCTCCTTCGGGGAGCCTTGGCAGCCCGGGCTGCGCGTTGCGCCGGGATGATGGAGAGCTTCTGGAATTTCCTGCAGCTGGAGAGCGCGGCCGGCCCGGGGAGAGGGCTGAGCGCGCGGCTCGGGAAGGGGCGCCTGGAAGCCCGGCCCTAGGGGGCGCCTCCGCCGGCAGGGTTTTGGGGTAGATCGGCGGGCCCGCCCCTAGACTGCGTGAGAAAGAGGCACACCTCCCCTCCCCCGCCGCACTTTTGGGGTCTGGCGGGGGTCCAGTCCCGCCCTTCCCGGCCCGGGCGGCGGAGAGGGGCCAGGTGCAGGCAACGCCCCTCCCCCAGCCGCCTGGTTTCCCTCTCGGCCCGTCACCTCCTCCAGGAGTCAGAAGCTTCGCGGCCTCATCTGGGAGGGGGGCGGGGGTGGCAGGGATCAGGGGGCAGCGCGGGCCTGCCAGGTATCCCGGGAGGCGGCGGCGGCGGGAAAACTCGGAGGCGGACCGTTCGGGCCGAGAACTGCTGGGACTGCGGATCAGAGCCTCTTGCTCAAGCAAGAGCCTGAAGGGCTTCCTGGAGAGTGGTGAGGCAGCCTTCTCCCAACAACCCTCCACCCCCACTCCCCGCAGAGGCCGAGCTGGTGGGGGGCTGACGTGCCGAAAAGTCCTGGACAGTTTTCCCGACGGCGGCGGCAGGTTTCTTGGGGGGCGACTCTGCACCTTACAGGTCCCGAAGTCGAGAAAAGGGCTCCCGGGAGGGAGGGACGTCCTTTTACAGCAGCCCCCCAGGTCGAGGGGAGTAGGTAAGTGACTTTTTAGGGCTCACTCTTGGCACTCTGGGTTGGGGGAGGCAAAAAAGGGCTACCCTGTTCTTTGTGGGGGAGGGGAAGGGATGCTTTCCCACAACTCTGCTGTTCCCAGTACCATTTGGTGCTCCGCAGACTCACGAGCCTTTTGGCGACTCAGCAGGCACCACCTCTGCCTGGGGTGGTGGACCCCCCCCTCTCCTTTTGACTGTGGCCCCCGTTCAACTTCATTTCCTGCCCCAACCCAGTGCACCCTCACCGAGTTAAACAAAAGCAGTGCGAATAGGTAACAAATCCTTCCCTGCCTCTCACTGGCTGTGTGACCTTGAGCAAGTCCCTTTCACTCTTTAGTCCCTTTCCCCACTCGAGAAACGATATAGGTAGACCAGACCTTGGTCAGGGGGGGCCTAACGTTGTACATTTCAAACACCTGGCATGCTGTCTGCTCGCAGTCAGGGCAGGAAGTACAGCACCTGTGTGAGTTCCAACCCAGTACAGAGCCCTCAAGGTATTCGAGTCCCCTTCCCCTCCAACAGCTTTGAAATTTGGTTTCCCAAGGTAAGTAGTGCCTCACAGTCCGGCTCTTGGGGGTTGGGGGGGAGTTAGAAAAGGGTTGGTTTTATTAAGTGTTCATTTATAGTCATTAAACATATTTAAGTTCTCAGCTAGCTCCAGACTGGGGGAGAGATTTCTAAATTTGTGCTGGGGACTGAGAACTGATCTGGTCACTACACAGTGTGAAAACTGGAAGGGCCCTTAGAAATCCTTCCTGCTAGGCTGGGTCCCCTCTTAAAGCTCCTTCTGCTTTTCCAGTACTGGGGGCAACAGAGCTCTGGCCCTGGGGAAGTTGGGCAGGCAGGCTGGAGGCTGGTGGAATTCTGCTTTCCTCCCTCCCATCTCCATGCTGACCTTTCACTCCACTGCTGGATGGGAGGGGCGGGACCCACATACCCAGATTCAAATTCAGATGCCTCTTGGCTCCCCTCAGCCCAGGATGTTGGGTCTGGGCCTGTCAACTCCCACCCTTCCCTCCCCCCTCACTTCTCCCTGTTTCCTGTTGGATTGGCCTGCCTTGTATACTGGAAGGAACTTAAGGCTCCATTTGTTGTCTGTGAACTTGAGAATACCGCTGCACCTCTGTGAGCCTCAATTTGCTTTTCTGCAAAATGGAGTTGAAAGAAAAACTCTCTAGCAGAGCACCTCTTTCAGCCACATTGCGGAGACTTGCTGGCAAGATCTATTTTAATAATAAGGGGCAGGGATGCCCTAGAATTTATATTCAAGGCCAGGCATAAGGAAAAGCAACCTTTCTTTACCTTTGATTGGGGATACAAATCTCTGGGACCCTGAAAAAGGGTGGCGTGGGGATGGGTGTCCACCAGGTCATTTGGGCAAAGTCCAGATTGAAGCAAATTTATATGGCCCAGATTCCAGGGCTGCCAGGAGCCCATGTCTCTGAATGTGCTACTGGCAGTTCTCATGAACTCTCTCCAGGGCTACAGATACTCCCTCTACCGCAGGGAAGCTGACTACCCCACCACCTACTTCCTCTCACACCCTAGAGGGCTGACAGTGAGAGACTGTAGAAAAGAAAGGAGTTGGAGCAGCAGTTGGGCTGTGTGACTTTGGGCAGGATGCCTCACCTCTCTGGGCCTCACTTTCCTTGTGAGTAGTGGAGGAGGTTGGATTAGTGACTTCCTTAGGCACCTTCCTTCTCTGACAGGCTCCAAGCCTATGTTGACTGATGTAGCCTAGGAGATAGGAACACACAGAACAGAGTCAGCTGGGAGATTCCTGTCAAGGTATATCCCCCTCCAGAGACTGGAGCGGGCCCCCCTTCCAAGACACACACCTCAGGAATACTGGTGGAGGTTGTGGTAGGTGGAGGGGCCATAGCACCCAAGCGAGTACTTTGCTTCCTAGGGTGTTGGTTGTCAGCAGAGAGGCATATGCCTAAGAACTAGAGCTGGTGTCAGCTGGGGCGTTGAGACTGTACTGCTTGGGACAGAATGTGTGTGTATATCCTGTCCAGTCAGCCTCCAGGGGGTGGGGGGCTGCAGTGCAGGAGGCATCTCGCTTGTGGGATGGTGTGTCTAGAAGAGCAGTTGCAGGGGTGCTTGGGAATGTATGCAAAGTGGGGAGCCTGGTAATGGGAGGGAGGGAGGGAAAAACAGATGAACCACAGAATCAGGCTAGGTTAAGGGGGTGGTGTGGGGGGGCTGGCTCAACCTTACGGGGAATAGAAGATTCAGCAGAGTCTGACACACTACAATTCTGCCTGTGCCTGGGTTTGTCAACTCATTTATAGGTGTTGAGCTAAACTACACTTCTGAATTGCAGCTGTCACACTCTAATGTAGGGGGTATCTGTGTAGAGGTGTTGTTAGGGTTTGCTGAATAATGACTGTCTGGTTGTTTGGGGTACGTGTGTGTCTGTACAGGATGGTATCGTAAGGCAGTAAGCAGCTCCTGGCCATTTAGGGTGTTGTCAGTGTCTGGGGCATTGGTTCTGGCTGTTTGGAGGCATTGCACTCTATAGTAGGGAGTGCTGGCCTATAATAGAGTGTGTTTTCAGGCTGTGAGCAAATCCTGGCTGAGTTTTGGGTGCCTCTTCCACCTCCATCTCTTATACACTGGGAAGGAGGTCTCCTGTCTTAATCAGTCCCTCCACAGGTAGGCAAGCAGGCAGTCACAAGCCAGCTCACACGCAGTAATTTTACCACGGTGCCTAAATCAGGAACAGGCGTGAATTGACCTTTTAACCCCTTCCCCACCACGGGATTAGACTCTGTTTCCTGTTCAATCTCCTCCAGAACCAGTTCCATCCCTCCTGCCCCCCCCCAAAGGAGCGGATAAGCAACCCCCCCCAATCTCTTCTCTATCCCCTGATGAGCCTTGGGGGGCCTGAGGGCCAGGCTGGTGCAGGGTCTGGCAGGAACTGAGGACCCAGGCGGGAGTGATAAATATTGAAGAGGAGGGATTTCGGTGTGGGCTGGAGCAGCTGCAGTGGTTCGAGTGTCACACTATCTCTCCCCAGGTTTACTGACCCATTTCCATTCACGCGGCTGCTGGTTTCCTAGCAACGGCAACAG
>PVIJ01017374.1:0-29594 GCA_004024925.1 Scalopus aquaticus
GAAGGGAAAGGGCACAAAATGGAATAGAAAAGAACACAAGGGACCATGGAGATGGATCACGGGTGAATTGGTGGTGGGCTACCCAAGGGGAATGCAAAATGTAAAAGACATAAATAACAATAAAAATATATATTATAAAAAAAAATTTAAAAAAAAGAAAAAAATATATGAAATTAGTATTTAAACAATAGATATATCAAACTCCAAAGCCAGTGTACTTTTGTTTAATGACTAATCTGCATATATTTGGACAAATAACTTATTTAGAACACACTGCATTTTAGTTAGATGGGGTAGAATGTGCTATAAACAAATTAGGACATGACATAATAGTGACTTAATATGGAAATTATTGGTGTGACTTTAGCAGCAGGTTTTCAATGGTTTCCAGAGAGAAGAATGGGTAGAGAACATATACCCTCTTTTAATGTCTTTTAACTAAAATATACACCTATCAGTTTCCCACCATACAGACAAATCACAAAGCCCTAACCTAGTAGCTAGGTCAGTGTGGACTTATGACTGCTTTGTATCTTTAGAAGGATGAAAATACAATTGGGTGTCTAGCAGTGGTTCTGCCTATGCTTATCTCTGTCACTGATCATGCCGCAGGTAAATATAGAGCTGCTGCCTTATCTTATTATTGTATGCACACAGAAAAAGATGACTGCACAGAGCATGTCTTTCTGATAGTAGTATCTTTTACTTAGAAATTTTCAGAAAACTGAAATATAGTAGCATGTCAGAGCCCTCCTCTTGTTGTGAAAATTCCAGCGGTTTTATTTTGCTCCCCCTCGTTACCATTTCACCTCATGTCGATCTCAGAGTGCATGCATCTTATTATTATTATTATTATTATTTGCAAGGATGCTGGGCTGTGCCTGCACTAGCGGTGGATGACTAGTGGGTGAAATTAATAATATTTTAACCTCTCATTGATCAGCCTCTTAATAAAAGAAGTATTTAGAAAGACACTTGGAATTTTGAAACATTGTAGCAGTGTAAATTTTGTGGTCTGCTGTCTTCTCTCAATCTCCATTTATTGTATTGAAAAAGAAGGCAATCATTGTTCATGATGGTTTAAGCTGCCTCTGATTAGTCTTGACATTTTTGCTGAAACAAAATTCGCCCATGTAGACATAATCAGGCAATGACGCCCCGAGCCCTTTAGAATGAAAGCTTAGCAGGTGCGCTTCTACTAGTCTATGTGTATCCTTGACTCAGGTGCCCTCTGCTTCTTGCCCAGGAGCTTGGGGAAGCCAGGATGACGTATTTTTGTGATGCAGCTGACCTAGCCTTCTGCTTCTCAACCTTTCCAAGTAGAAGATTCCCTTTTAAAATGTCAAACTTCTCAGAATCCCAACGGATACTGGTTATATTTTTTGAACCAGGTGTTGAAAAACTTTAAAACAATGAGGAAAATACAAAATGATGAATTATGAAACAATGAAGAGCTACTAAAGAGTGATAACTCTATCAGAGTCACTACTAGTGTTAGATGCATTTGTGTTTTATTAATTATAACTACATAAATTGAAAAATAGTCAAATGAACGCAGGACAGATTTATTTAGTCAAGCTATACTTGCTGCACTGTAGGTTTACAGATGCTTGCGGTAACTCTGAGGATGGCTGCTTGGGAAACATGAATTTACCTGAAGCATGGGTCTCCATGGTGCCAAGTGCAGTGCTTCTGGGTAGCATGTCATATAACACATATATATTTGACATAAACAGTTACTTTGAAAAGTTTTAATTTTTCAAAGGGAACACCTGATTATGGATATTGCATACTTCGGAAGGAAGTGAGATTTCAGAGTGTATATGACTTTGAGTATTTAACCATTCCTTTGCTGTTTTAGGTATTGGAGAAAGTGGTTAAAACTACTAGTAAAAGCTAACACATGAACAATTAATACCTATATTAATATATATCATGTATATTTATATAATATATAATAATGTCTTTGGTATTATATATTTTAAGCTGTGTAATTCTGTTACTAACTCTGTTTACAGGTTAGTTAACTGAGATAGGGAGGTTAAACAATATGTTTAAGGCCCTATTTCTACCATTTAGCTCTTCAAACTTTGCTCATAATCATGCTCTATTGCCTATTAAGGTATTTACTTATTTGTCACTTTGGATATGTATGGCTAATCTCTGGACTTATGAACACTATCACAGAGGTCCTATATTAAAATTTTTAGGAATTGTTTTTAGTTGTGATTTTGTTGCCAAGTTCTATTACATGAAATTTTTTGCCATTCTTTGGTTTCATTGTAACACAACTTCCAGGAACTCTTAGTGTACGTAATGCTACACTGAATCAGAAGAAAATATATCTATAATATTTAAATCAGCAGCCATTCAGGCTGACCTGCCATCTCAGCAATGCTGCCAACTCCTTTAAATTTAGAATTGCTTTCACCTTGTTCCAGCAACTGGGTATGTGAACAGCCAGAAAGTGAGTGTGAAGAACATTTAGAGCGAGGTTCCATCTCATCCACATTAATTCTCTTAATTCTTATGTCCTTGTTACTTTAATCCAAAGTGTCTGTTTCCCACACTTGTAGGATCCTTTGGTGGCTTGTAAATCTAGATATACCTCTAGCTATGTGCTGATTGGTCACATTTGCCTGAAGTGCTTACACCTCTCTGTCTCTCTTTCTCTCTTTTTCTCTATCTGCCTTTGTCTCTCTGTCTCTCTCTCATACACACACACTCTTCATAATTTTTTTGGTGGAAAAGTGAAACCTTTCTTCTCTAAGTAATGATCCCCATTATTACTCTCTGCACATACAAATCTCTGTGTCTCTGCTTTCTCATTTTTTATAAGATTTAAATATTTTTTTTCTCTTTGAAGAGCTTCATTCTCAGCTCTCCCTTATATTTACTTGAAACAATTTGTGGGCATTGAATGTATTCCTCTCAGTTCTGAGGGGACTTAAGTAGAATTGAAGCAGTCTCATTCCCCTCTGAACTTTTCTCCTAACTGATTAATAATCAGTACCCAGTATTAGCCCTTCTTTCCCTTTCTATATTGATTTCTTTCAGAAAGTATTTTATTTCATGCCTGTTCTATAACTAGCACTTTGCAAACTGGTGTGGACGTAGTTTAAAAAAATTCATTGTTCTCTTTCCTCAAGATGATAATTTTTAAAAGATGGGAGAGTCTTTATAAGAATAATGTAAAAATTGGGTATGTATATGAGTATGAAACCTGTTCATATAATTCATAATAATAATAGTGATCTTTTTTGAATGTTTATGTATGCCAGTATCATTCTAAGCTTTTAACTTATACTAATCCATTTGATTTTCATAATAACCCAATAAGCTAGCTATTTTATTATGTCAGCATTTTAGATGAAAAAGCTGCATAACAAGGATTTCAGAAATTTGTCCTAGATCACTTAGCTAGTAAGTGGGGTTGCTGGGAGTTCAACACAGCCATATACACAATAGAGTTTGTTCTCTTTTCCAGGATATTTAAACACATTAAAACATTTCAGTCATTAATTTCTTAAGTATCTACTTAACTCCTGCTCACTGATTAATCTTCTAGGACAAAGCCTACCGCTTTTCATTTTCCTACTTCAGTCTTTTTGGTGGTTTTCTTTACAGATTCTCATGTGACATTTAGCATCTTCCATTAACTAAAAACTGTCATAAACATCCTATTGCTGCAGCTGTCTGCTTTAACCACATTGGTTAACCTCTATCTCCTATATGCACAGTCCCAATTTGTCTCCCTTCTACATGGACAATTTTCTTGTTTCTTGATCAGTCAGTCCATTCCATTGTCACCCATTTCCTTGAATGACAGTTTGAGATCAAATGCTTCCATTTATTTGTAAATTCTCATAGTGAGTACAGTTTGAAAATTTTCTAGTGTGGTGGTGGCGATAACAGGTACTTTGGTGGTAGAGTTCTATGGTAATGGCACTAGAAAGGAGGGATCCTATACTTCCAAAATACAAACTACAACATAAACCAATGTTACTCAATAAAAAATAAATATTAAAAAATTCCAAGAAACATTATCGTTTGTCCTAATACACACCAGACTTTAATTATTTTTTAGTTACTTTTGCATGTATTTTTTGTAACCGTGAAGACATGATTCTTCAGTGGTACAGATGAAAATTTTCACTCTCTTTTAAATCTCCATAGTTGCTGGAATATATTAATATTTTATGCTGCCAACATTTGCTTATGGAGAACTATAGGGACCACCATGAAGTTTCAAGCACTTTGTCTATATGAAAGCACCTCTATATGGAAAACACTTCTACAAGGAAGGATTAAAGATGCAGGTTCAGGCTGTTCCCTTTATGTGGGTGATCGATTGTGACACGTGCAGTACAGTTTTATTTCCTGGTTATGTAAGACTATTTCCTGGATTGTAAGACTCTTCACTTTGACTCCAGCACATATATGAAAAAACTTCCCTGACTTGCTAGTATTAAATGACTGCTTTCTATATACATGGATGCTTTGATCTTGTCATCCTTAGAATAGGGATAGTAGAGATGGAAGGAGAAGAAGCAATGTCACGTTGCATAGAATGTTTCCCCAGCAAGCTCTTGTTTCTTTTGTCATTCAACCTGTGGACGGGGCTGCAGCTGCAGGTGTGAGACACCCTCACCACTGCAGAATTAGAAGTGGGCGAGTAGGCTTCTGATACGGTATTGGTATTCTCACTTTTTCTCATAGGGTGAACTGTTTCTGTTGACTTCTACTTCTTTTATTAATTATAGTTTAAAATAGTTACCAAATAATCATTGAGTCAATAAATGTACACAAGTCCCTAATGTATAGCTATAGTGTGTGGCACTTCACTGAATTAATGAAGCTATCTTACTTTCTGATGTAACTCATAATGAACTAGTCACCAAATGCAGCAATATAATAAAAGGTTAGATTATAAGGCATTCAACAATACTTTTATTTAGAGTCCCTAAGCATCCATGCTAGTTCTTGTTGCTCATATCTATTTTGAAAATATATTGGTGAATGGCAATCATTGTATTTCATAAAGGAAGTCACACATCAACTGCATAATTTAATTTGCAATATTTTAGTCATACAGGATACAGAGAAGTTGGCATTTCCATTACAGACAGTATCTTAGGGCATTAACAGCGCCATAATAATTGGCCACCAGACAAAATCTGCAATGCCAGGCCTAACCGTAGGGCAGTTTTTAAGCAATTGTTTTTATGAAGTCAAACCACTTTGGAGTATTTATTTTACAAAGTACTGTATACTGAAGTAAACCAGAGAGATAGGATTTTATTTTCAATATGTTTTAAAAAGATTCGTAGCTTTGGGGCTTAAAACACATTTCCTCTTAAATGTAGAGGATTCATATCTCACTATCAAAATAAAGGCAATCGGAATCTACCAGCTTAAATACATAAATATCTTATACATATTTTAAGCATATACACTTAAGGCTAATTACTCTATTTGAATACAACTTTAGTGAATTCATATGAAAGACTTGGGATTTATGCTGTTGTGTAGGATAATAAAAATGTTTTTATGAAAACTAATAAATGGCTTGTTGGCCAATATGAATATTCAAAATTGTGCCAAATACACAGTAAAATGTATCTGGAATATCCTATCATGTGCACAATAGGGACCTATTATGCAGCAAGGAAGGAAATAAATTTCTTGGCTATTTTTGGGCAATATGTATTTTTTGCAACTTATTTTAAAGTCATTGCATTCTTTTACTTCAACACACTACCTTAAAATGATGTTTGAAAATGGAAGGCAAAAGAAGTAAAAGGTAAATACACAAATGGAGTCACCACCTCTCAGATGAAGATAGTACACACTAAACATCCTCCCCTTGCTCATTTATTGTTTTACCTAGGGGAGCTCAACTGAGTGTTTTCTCAGAATTTCTGTCTTTGATGGATTTGAGCGTTCTGGGCCTTCATGGATCTGAAAGTGTAACGCTGATTATCGTCAGAGAACTGAATAGACTCCAGGAAACAGAGGATTAAGGGAGATTGCGGAGTTGGAAGTCTCCAAGTAGGTGGCTGAGTCTGAGTTGAATTTCACACCAATGCATGGCAAGAGGAAGGTGGTCAAGCCAGCTGGAGCTGAGGTTACTTGAATACTCGGGTCTCCTGCCACTTGGTTGGTATTCTTATGGCACAGACCCACTTCATCAGTGCAGGGCTTATGAGAACTTTAGTGGAAAGAGGAGTTATGCCCCTTCAGAGGGAAACATTACTTGTGACTGAGAATATTCAGGTAGTTGGGTTGCAATGATATGTGCATGATCCTTGAGTAGGACCAGATGGGCAGAAACCTAGATTATTGCTATTACTATTTGTTAGAGTTAAGCTGGCCAGTTGTAGGGTATTTATTTTTATGGCTTCATGATTACAAAGGTTATACTTTTAGATAATGTGAAATTTAAAGGTCTATAAGAAGGAGTTTCTAAAAGCTGGATTTTAAAATTAAAGTCCTTCTTAAAGATGGGCCTCAGTTCTCTCATATCTGCTTTTTCTTTCAACTGGCCATTGCAAGCCATTATGAAAAATACTAACATTGATACTCAAGCAGTACTCAGTACTCAAGTAGTATTCAGTAGTATTCATTACTTTTTTCAAATTATGCTGCTAATGGTTGATATGAGCTATATTTTTGTGCTGACTTTTGTGAATTATTCCTTTGACTATTTACTAGATAGTAGTTTAAGAACACGGATTTTGGAGATATGTTGCCAAGTGTTAAATTGTAACTGTGACAATTAAAAAGTAGATGGCCATAGGCAATTTAATTTACTTCCTGTGCTAGCTTCCTCATATGTAAATGGGAATAGTAACAGAGGGCTGTTGCAAAGATTGCATCATATATGTATGCATTTCTTAGAATAGTGAAACAGTGCTTGGTACAAAGTAAGCCCATTATTATTATTATTGAATGCATTTCCTTCAGAGCTTCAGTGTGCTCAGAGGTTGATAATGGTAAAAATTCTGCTCAACTTGAACAATTTTTTTTTTGTATTGGGTTTCATGACTGGTACATAAACTTGAAGGAGACTGTAAAATGGAAGTGACAGTTGCTTGATTTTTTTTCTTTTTAAAATTTAAGAGCATTGTCCTTATCTAAAGAAGCAAAAAAAAAAAAAAAGTATATATGAAGCCATCGACTTCTGTAAGTATCGTATCTTCTGATAGGGAAATGGAGAAGGTAATAATTGCTTTCTGAAAGTTTGAAAAAAAGTAAATTCAACTAAAGTAGATATCTACTATTGGGTAATTTAAACATGCTAAGAATATTGTCTGGGTTGTAAGGAGGATAGAAATGTTGTAGAATTCCTGGGAAGATTTGAGTATGTGGTTTGCAATTTAAGGGTAGCCCTTCACACTCACGGAGAACTATAATAGAGAACTTCTGGGTCAGTACAGGAAAGGAATAAAAGGGAAGAAATTGATCAGTCCAAGGAAAAATAAAAAGATCACTAAGAGTAGAAAACCCAGAATATGCAGAAAAATATGGTGAAGTGAAATCAATTACATTCAGTCTAAGAGATTCAATGAGAAAATTGTATTTATTGGAGTACAAATAGATGGAAGTTAAACTAGTATTCTTGTACATTAAATCTTCCCAATAACAATGAGTTTTTGATGCTCTTAGCCAAAAAGTGAGGACAACTGAAATGCCCACAGCTGATGACTGTATAAACAAAATGTAGTACATCCGCCAAGTGAAGTAGTATTCAGTGATAAAGTGGAAGAAAGTTCTGATACATGCTATAACATGGGTGAATATAAAAATTATTATTCTAAGTTAAAGATGTCTGTCATGTAAGACCACATGTTTTATGATCTCATTTATGTAAACTTTCCAGATTAGTAAACTCTGTAAAGATAAAAAGTAGATTAGTGTGGGTCCAGAGCTGGTAGGTGAAGGTGGGAAGTAAATCCTAATAAGTAGGAGGAGTGAATATTAATGAGTATGACCCTTTTGGGGTTAATAAAAATGTTTTTAAAATTACAGTAATGGTTGTACAACTCTATAAATATATTAAAGAATTAACTTTATACATGTTAATGTGTGAACTTAGTGATATGCACAATTTTTTTTTGTTAAGAAAGCTGTTAAAATACGTGAATGAAAAATGAACTAAATTATTAAAACAAAATATTTAATATTCTGCAATTATCTCAGTGGATCCTATAAAAGCATTTGATAAACTATGACTGTTATTTATAAAGTATAGTTTTTGAAAATTTCAGAGGGAAGAAATTTAATCATAATATTTTTGAGGTCTTTTCCTTTTGTAATAAGAGTTTCCATTGACATTGGAGGTCCTTATCAGTAAAATAACCCAAAATACATAAACATTATATAAGAGCATTTATAAAACTATAATAATTAGTCATCAGAATAATCTGCAATGCCAGATTAAACCTTGGGGGAAGTATGTAAGCAATTGTTACTATGAGGTAAAAACATTTTGGAATATTCATTTTTCAAAGTACTATATACTGGAATACAAATAGAGAGAATAAATATTAATATTGAAAAATAAGAAATTAAACTCTTTTATAGATGATATTGTTTAATTAGAAAATACATAAGTTACTTGAATTCATAAACTCACACAACAAAATTGCAAGGTGTAAGTTTAATAGAAAAAACACCATGGTATTACTATATACAAGTAACATACAAATAGAAAACAGCACAGTAAAATAGTTACCATTTACATTAGCATGTAAGAATTTCAAATACATTGGAATAATTTTTAAATGAACAAGATCATTATGTAGAGAATTAGAGAATTCTAAAATGAAAAAGTACTGAGAAAAAATTAAAGAGACTTATAAGCTGGATTATAGATCTTGTTTTTATATTTCTGATCTCATTATTTCAAAGTTGTCTGTTCTACACCAATGGTTTATGCAATTCCTTAAAAATCTCAACAGACTTTTTTGAACTCGACAAACCAATCATGCAGTTTGTATGGAAATACAAAATTCTAGCATAAGCCTAACGTTATTGATGAAAACAAACAAGATGGTAAGGTTTGCACTATCAGATATCAAGATGTATTCTGAAGCTGTACTAACAGGAAATTTGGAGCTGGCACAAGGATGGGCATGGAAATATAGAAGAGAATTGAGAGTCCACAGTTGAAATTAATCTTGAAATTAAGCTTGATTTAAGAGAAAGGCTCACTGCACAATGCAGTGAAGAAGGAACCATCCTTTCAATAGATGGTACTAGTTTAGTGGTACTATTTGTGAAATAAATCAACCTACCTCATATGATATGTAACTGAAAGGCAAATCAGCAAAGTGTCTAGAAATTAATGTAAGAGAATAATTTATGACTCTGGAATAGATAAATCTATATAGGACACACACACTAATCTTTAAGAAAAGATTAATAAACTGGATTATTTAACATTTAAAATATCTTAATAAAAATGACATTTTAATGTAAAAACATAAGTTTTTTACTGAAATAAAGCAACTTAAATATATATATGTATATATGTGTGTGTGTGGATATATATATACATACATACATATATATATATATATATAGAGAGAGAGAGAGAGAGAGAGGGAGAGAGAGAGAGAGAGAGAGAGAGAGAGAGAAAGAGAGCCAGCGAGAGAGAGAGTGCTAAACAAAAAGTACAAATCAACCAAAAGGACAACCCAGTATAAAAATAGACAAAGATTTGAATAGAAAGGTCAAAAAAGAGAATCTCCAAGTGACTAAATAAACATATTTAAAGGACCTTAACCTCATTGGTGATGAAGGAAAAGCAAGTTATATACCACTATACACTTACCAGAATGGTTAAAGCTTATTTAATTTTTAATTCCAATTATGTCTGAGGTGACATTGCTTTGCAACAACGTGTATATGTTTTAGCGGTACAGGTCACACCTCTACAAATGTATGGCATCACACCACACCCGCCCTCCAAGCAGCAGTAACCCTGTACTATGGTCCCTCCAGCCATGACGCCTGCTCCCACACGTCCCTGCTGGTAGCCTCAGTTCTGCCATTTGTGTCGGCTTGCTTTTGTCTGTTCCTTTGCTTTGTCTTGTTATATTCCACGTATGAGTGAAATTATCTATTTCTCTAGACAAACCCAAACCAAAGCAAAGTTTGGAGGTGACCTAATGGACTATGGTAGAGGACTGTGGGTGGCTCAGTGACGGATGTAGGGTGGTAACGTATGTCTGAAGAGGTGTGAGCCTGTGCCTCTCAATCACATACATTGTTGTGAACCAATGTTACCTCAGTGAAAATAAAATAAGACAAAATGTCAGCAGTAAATAAATATTTTGTGTTTATTAATTCAGTTGTAAAATTTAGTTGACTAATGAAATGAAAGTTAAAATGGGAGATATACTTAAATAAAACAACTCAGGTTTTGTCATTTTTAAGTAATTTTCTATTTATATACTTTGGCATTTAAAAAATTGGATTGCTTATTCTAAATTTGTAACATGCTTCATATATTGTGACATTAGTAGCATTAGTAGCTTATATCCCACAAATATTTTTCTGAAATTTTCCCTAATCTTGCAATTTTGCTTAAGGGTATTTTTCATAAAGAAATTTTAATTTTAATTAAAACATCCACATTGTTTGGGTCCCTTCTGGATCTGAATCTACAGATGAAGTCCTACAATTATTATTTATATAATAAGCCACCCAAGAGGTTCTTATGTTGAAGATTAGCAGAGACACATGATTTATAGTTGAACCTTCAGATTAGGGTAGTAAGGACTTTAGTGAACAACTATCTATCTCTATACAAAATAAGGATGTCATAGAAAAAAATGATCATACACAGACAAAGATCAGATTTAAAAATTTATTTTTATAACTTATAAATTAATTCAGCAATAATTAATGTATACTCTGTTATACAGTGAGAGCTTGGCTATGTGGCAAGTGACATTTTAGAATATTTTGCAGTTTTTAAAAGATGGTAGCAGATATATTTACCAATTTGGTTCTCACAAACCCATGTGATATTTGTTACTACGATCAATCTCAGTTTCTAAAGAAGTCACAGGGAGTTCACAGAGGTTAAATGACTTGATCTAGTATCTCTTGCAAAGTTAAATCTCATGTAATTTTAGAATAATTCATGTTGAAATTGCTTTTCTCCTTCTGAATGCTAGGAGCTAAGATTCTGAATGCTGCATCTTTCCTATCAATCTCCTTTTCATGGAGCAACCTACAGAAAGCAACCTTTTAAAATGAAAACCTTCATTTTCAAATGAAACTGCCCCACCATGGTTTTTCCTTTTACAGCAGGATTGTTTTGATCTGCCATTTTTATACTGGAAATTGGGGATGATAGTATTCTATCCAGAGATCTCTAAGAAACTATTTGATTTTTTTCTTCCAGGTAAACACTCCTTTTTTTTTTTTTCACCTGATTATTTCATTTCTAAGGCCAAAAGTGCATTTGGATTCCCCAGAAAGCTAAAGATGGCAGCATGTGAATCATAGAATTTAGCTTATCTTTATATATTAGCTAGTCTGTCAGTTAGTATCAAAATTCATTGCTAGGGCAAAAATAGGATTGCAGTGCAGCAAAGAAAAACGAAGTTCTATAGCAAATATTGATGGTATGAGTCAAAAATGGAAGAGGAAAGAAAAATGGCTAAAAATTGAAAAAGGAAAAAGTTTATCCTCAGGAGTAATAAGGATATTCTTACATTGTTTAAATGTTTATTGATTTGCACATATATGTGATGTTAAATACCATATACTTTCACATAGATACGATAGTATAAAGTATTTTACATTGTATATGTAAATGTAGTATTATAGAATTATGTGACATTGTAGTATTATAGAATTATGTGACATCTATAGTATATCAGTATGCTATATGATATGATCTGATACATAGATAGGCACACATCTATTAAAAGGAGAAGGAAGCATGCAGACAATATAATAAAGGTTGTTACTCCTGGAAGGAGCTTAGAATTGGTGATCATCACTTCTAATACTGTATTGTCTTGATTTTGCACAAGGAGAAAGTACATTCTGTGTATTTGAAATGATTTTAATCAGCTTTTATGTTATTAAAATACTAAAATGAGCAATTCACAGAAATATATTTTACTAAATTTCAAACTTATACATTAGTAACTTGAACTAATTTATACATCACAGGAATCTGATCTATGTTCAATATTGGAAAAATAATTATAACAATTTAATTAAATTGTCATTAATAGGGCACAGAGGATTTCAAGCTCTTTGTGGATGACAAAGAGTATTCTAGCTGGTAGGAAAGATGTAGCCCCTGAAAGTCAGAATCTTAGCTCCTAGCAGTGAGAACTAGATAGGCAGTTTCAAGATGACTTATTCTAAAACTTGATGAGATTTAACTTTGCAAGTGATACTACATCAAGTCACTAGATCACCCACTAGCTAGTCTTCTGTCTTTTGTCCCTTGCAGGATTTAAGTTCGACAGAATAGATGTTTATCTTATGGGCGCATTGACATTTTATAGATTTTGTCTTTCAGTCAAATCATGTGCATATTCATAGGATAAATCTTAACTTCCTAAAACATTGTCCTCTCTTTAGAACAATGTAAACAAATATTTAATTCCACTTTGGGAAGATTTTTGAAAAATGTTTTTCAAAAAGTTAATTCATAGCTTTACTAGATATTATAACAAGAACGTATTAGCTTTGCGTTGCAGAGTTGCAAGAATATGAAAAATGTGCTGTAATTTAGTAGTGATCATTATGTTAGAAAGAGGCCAGCACGTTTTGGTAACAGACACTGACCATGGCATAGTCTGCAGATTGCCTAAAGAGAAACGCAGCAGTGACAGGCTCATGTCATCACCTACAAAGAAGACATCAGACCCACAGCATGGCCAGGGACCATGGTGAAATGTAACTCTCTTGTACTTCTACACATCAGTGGCTCACTTACTTGGTACACAGCTATTTACACCAGTGAGCATAGATTTGTTCAAGGATTAGCACCAAAGAACAAAACTTTTCTCACGAGAGGAAGTCATCGTAAAATAGTCTACTTTGACAAAAGACACAATCAGAATCACTTCAACTGATAATTTTGTTGACATTACCTCTGAACACACAATTTGCTCAATTTTTCTTGCAGAAAAAATAATTTTTCTTGCCACATTTCTTTTTATACTCATAGCCTTTATGTTTTAAAACCCAGAACTTTACTAGAATCCATAATTTAAGATAAAAAGCATTGACTAAATTTAGTTTTACTTTTACTTTTAAGCTTTCAGCAATTTGAAAACTTTTAATCTGAATTAACTATTCAACTTTTCTCATCATTATGCTTTTATAGTGTTTTCATGTGGTATGTTCTACATTATACGCATTTTCTAAAAAAAAAAAGTGTGGCAGCATCTACCATAGTGCATCTATTATCAGCCACATTAAAACGATGAAAATAAATACACGTATGGGTAAGACAGGTAATAATAGTGTTTAGGAAATAGAATAAAATTATTATTTCTCTCGGAATGACGCTTGACCCTGTGTTTGCTTGTAGGCTATCATGAAAGAAAACAACTAGATATATAATATTTATAGTGTCTTAAAAAGAATAACATAGATTTTTAGAAAAAAAATGCTTGTACACAATTTTAAGAGTGAATCAGTTACTGAATCCTTCCATAAAGAGAATGGGTAGAATTTTTTGACCAACCTTTGAAAAATTTTCCCCCTATGTTATACTAACACTTGCCAGAAGCTAATATTTCTTTTTTCCATTACATTTTCAAATATTTTCTTCCTTGTCATTTTTCTAAGAGTAAGTAGTACAGATTTGTTTTGAAAACAGAAAGCAAAAGCATATATGATACTCTTAATATTTCTTTAAAACCAGAATTACTCTAAATTTTTTTTGAACTTTGTGTTCCAAGTTTCTTGATGTACATTTTATGTAATTGAGAATATAATGAATATTTGTGTATCTTAACACCATTTCAGAGGCAGTTGTGCAACATAGTAAAAACTTTGTAAGATCTTTATTGTTAATTTAACTATGTCAGGATTGTATTTAATAACTTTCTAAAGCTGAATATCGTGGCCAATGCTTTATTGGTTATAAATAGTATGATAATGAATGTCATTGGCATAAATTTTTATCTTCTTTAAATTTCAATTCCATAAATCAGAGCTTGAAAAGCAGAATTACTTGGTCAAAGGTTTTGGATGCTTCTCAAGCAACTAATATCTGGTTGTTTTTTTATACATCACATCAGTTTAGACTTATTGGTGTGGCTAGGAACACCATGCTTCAAAGCACCAGTGCCAGAACTGTGTGGTCTGGTTGTTGTCAGCATACCAATTTTAGTTAAATGAATAATGTTGATTTATTTACATGCAAATGATTATTAGTGATATTAAACTTAATCAAATGTTTATTATATATGTATTTTGTATTCGATTATCTCTTCCTTTTTCATTTGTAGGAGGGTCCTTGATGATTTTTATTTATTAATTTGCATCAGTTCTTTCGTTCCTTTCTTCCCTTCTTCTTTCTCTCCGTCCCTTCTCTCTCTCTCTCTCTCTCTTTCTTGTTCTTTTTTCATATAAGAACTGGGGTACTAGGGTGTAGGACAGAGATGCACGGGGTGAGAGGATTCATCAGAAACAAAGCAGGGAGAAGAACAGATAGCTCTACTGAAATACACTGCTGAGGGGAGCAGTGGGTGAGACAGGAGAGGTCTGCTGTGCCGTGTGGGTCAGCTCTTTGTTTGAGATCAAACTCAGGCCAAATTCAGGCCTCAGTGGTGATAGTGCCGAGACTTAACCTTTAGGCCACCAGGGAGGCCCCTGATCATTTCTTTACAGAGAAATAATAATAATAATCTGTATTTCTATGGTATACAAATTTTATGTTGTGATTTAATCTCTGTATTTTTGTATACATATCATTTAAAATTTGGTGATTGGCCTTTACTTTCTTTCAGAATAATCAACTCACTACATAATTACTTCATTTTTAAATGTTGAGCCTTTCCTGTGGCTCTAGCAATTTTTGTGACTAGATCATAGAAACATATTAGATGGTTCTTCCCCATGATGTAAATGATTTTTCTTAATTTTGATTTAGGACCCAAAATTACTTTCTGTATATACTATCTGGGTAAGTACAATGGATGATATTGTTCAGATACATTAATTTTGTAATGGTGTAGACTGTGCCTTTTGCTATCTGTTTCATTTTTAAAGTAAATAAAATGTTTTGGATCACATTTTCAAAAATAGGTTAATAGTTTAGTGTTTATGGGTAAACAGCGATATATATACATATGAAGTTATTGTAATCAGTTCTTTGGTTTTTTATTTCCAAACTTTTAAATTAAAATATTTGTAGATTACAGTAAGATCTCAGACCCATTAAGTGTATAGTGCTGAGTGAGAAGTTGCATGTGACTTTCTAAAGACCAAGTGTCTACATGTTAATAGATTTTATCTGCTTTCAATATTCATGTATCACTATTTTTAGAAATTAGACATTTAAAAATATTCTGTTGACAAATGAGTGCCTTTAAAATTATACTCCAACACTGGTCTCCAAAATATATGAACCATTCCAGAAGAAAGTGTCTTAAATATAATTATTCAGAGCTTGAAAGCAACTGAGTAGAAATTTGTCAGCATTGAAGTTATGAAGTGTTGGTGATTAGTTTTGGATGAGAGGAACATTATAGACTCTGAACTCTTAAGGTCAATAAATGTCTAAAAACACATACGGAGTCATTATGTTTTTGCCTAGTGTGACCCTGTCACCGTAAGTGGAGATGTCAGCTTACCACACCTGAGGTCTTGCTTGAGCTGCCTGTTTATTATATTTAAAGGTTCCTGAAACTTCCACATAGAGCTATCTGAAAAGAGTTTATAAAAAAGAAGGACGCCATCCCCTATATTTCTAAAGCTTCAACTTCTAAAGAGTGGAAATACTGTTGATGATGGGTATTATGACAGGTGCCATGATAGATGAGTGAGGACAGGATTTTAAGCATTTCAATACAATGGGTTATATAATGGGAAGAGAGCTGTACTTGCGCTAAGGGACTATAAATTAGTTGAGTAACTGAGACAAGACTTGAGATATCATGGAACCTTAAATTTTGGAGGCATGTAAGCACGGGTGTCTTAGTTTCTTTTAACAGTGAGTATGACAGATTGTATTTTCCAAAATGGTTACAATGCATTCTCACATTCCACCTACACTTCTTTTAATATGTTATAGGCATTGCTCCCAATGTGGCTTGGGACAAGGAGTGGGAGTTGCCTATGTTACCTTTTCTTGAATTTGGGCATATCTACAACTAAGGCAGCAACCACGCTATGTGACTTCCCAAAGCTAGTCTATAAAAGGCAATGCAGCTTGTTCTTTGAACACAGTCACCCTGCTGTGAGTACATGAGGTCATGTGGAAGGGACTGCAGAGGACATATGTAGGCATTCTAACTGATGACTCAAGCTGGGACCCAGCTAATAGCCAGCATCAACCTTAGGACACCAGAGTGATAGAATCTTCATTTGTTTTCAGCCTTCATTTTTCAAGTCACCTTTAACCTTGAACATTTCCTGCTAAGACTTGTGACATTTGTGGAGCAGGGACAAGTGACATCCTCCATGCCATGATCTTGAGTTATTTTAGGCTATCCAGACCCTCCTTCTCTCCTCTTCTTAATTGTTCTGTGTCTGCAGGGTCTTAAAGATACACACTTGGAATTTTTATCCTGTCATTCTTTCTGGAACCAGATCCTTTAATTTCATAATTAGCAAATAATTGTAGACATTTACTCTTTATTAAACATAGATTCAATGTAGGCTTTGAGTCTAATATTTGTAAGACCCTAAGAATATTTATATGCAAACCAAACATTTAGACAAATGATCCATTTGCTATATGTCTAAATATTTAAAAGTCATAAATCAAGTTGGCAAACTGCTAAATAAAATATATTCTGCCTCCTACTTTGATAAATATACTTCTAATGTTACCCAGGAGGTCAAATTCAAATTTGAATTATTAGACATCTTTATCCACACCTATAAAAAACTCTGCTTGACCGTACTGGAAGTTACAGTTGTTCAAACCAGTTGATCCAGCTTTAGGAGGATAGACTCTGGGAAGTGATTGTTCTGGTCCTGAAAGAATAAGCTTGGCCATTTGGGGAGGACATAGTAGGGTCCTACCTACACAGAGAATGGTCTAAAATAGGGGTCATGAGATATGGTCGGACCTAGTTGCAGGACTCCACCGACATCTCCCCTTATGTGTAAGGAGGTAATAGGGAAGGCAAGAATATTATCTTCTTTCTCTGGTGCAAAGGTGGTACCCTTTACCCAAAAGACCATCTGTAAGTTATATTAATGGTAGTGAGGATGAGCTCTTATCTTGATCATCTTCCATAAGAGGAAATTTAGCAAAGTGTACTTTAAATAAGTCTGAAGGTGAGTGGATGACCTGAGGAAGTAGTGTTGACTGGATAAATATCTCCAGTAGTATTTTTGGGTGACAGTTAAGGGTATCCTGATAGTCTATCCTTCCTACAACTATGTGTCCACCAAGGAGTATGGCGTCATTGGAGTAAGTTGGCTTTCCTTAGCTTGTTGACTAGACTTGCTAGATGTCCAAAACGTTAAGATTTCAGTATAGGATTTAGAAGAAGAGTATTAGTTCCTTACTAATCTTGCAACTGTTTAGGAAGTCATCTGAGGAGGAGTAAAGTTAGAGTAGGTACAGATATGAAAGACAGTTCTAGATGTTTACATCTAAACTACATAAAATTGCACCCACAGGCATGTAGTGTACCCAATAATGAATTGCCTTGTCAAGCAGTTGTTTATTATAAATTTTGCCACTTTTTATTCATATACTTTAAATTTCATTAAATTAAACATTACGATTGGAATCCACAGCTGAAGATGAATATTCCAGTATGAATCTTATGGATGTAAAATAAATTTAGCATTTTTACGTACCTATTAGCATATTTTAAGACCTGCCTCAGGAAGGTGCTTGCCTGTCAATGAGCTGAGATCCCTGTAACTTTTGGTTTTCAGACCATTTTGCGGGGCATGTCAGAGTCAAGCTTGGAATTACTCAAAAGACCATGTGTGTAGGGAGAAACTGGTTTTGAAAGCCTTCTGGTGGCTCAGAATTTTCTAATGGGGCACTTCTGGATGCCCTGAGATGTAGGAATATGTGTCAATATCAGTGGAGGCCGAGTTGGGAGCAAAAACAAGACCAGTAAGAATATCTCTCCCTGCCAGGGAGTTATTAGCGCTGTGCTGTAGGGGGAGGGAATGCCAGTCCCTCCTCGACAGTAACAGTAGCCTCCACCTGGGTGTCCGTGAAGGCTGAGCAGTGAACCTAGACATCTGGCTCTGTCTGGTAGCAAGGAGCTAGTGACTCCCTTCACCTGCTTGGCTGGCTTCAGAGAAAGCAGATAAAGCAGGGGTGTTAAATAAAATAAAGCATCTCAGAACATAATACCTACATTGTCCAGATAGCAATAAAATCAGTCATTTTTACCAGGAACAAAGCTCTCAAACTGAAAGAAAAACCAATCATTAGATGCAACAGCAAACAGACAGAGATGGTGTAATTACCTGCAGAAGAGTTTAAAACAGTCATGGAAATGATTCAATGAGTAGCTAGTAACATGCTAAAGAAAAGTCTCAGAGAAGAAAGGAAACAGTCCCAGAAAAGACGTGGAAGACATATAGGAGAAATTTAAAAATATGGTAACTAAAAACAACCTTACTAAATGTACTCAACATAAGAACAGTGGGGAAAGAGGAAAGAATTAGTGAATTTGAAGTTAGGATTATAGAAATTATAGTCTGGAAAGATATTGAGAAATATTTGGAAAAAACTAGCATAGCTAAATGTTATCCTTGAGGGAAACTGTGTAAATGTATATAGACTCTGTTGATATTATTTCTTACAACAGTATGTGGATCTACAATTATTTCAAAACAAAAAGTTTAATGAAAACCAAAATGTAAATATGTCCCTTCCTTGTTCAGAATATATCATTTCCTATAACTCTTAGAATAAAATTCATATTCCTTTGATGTCATAAAGTCCTAAAATATGTCCTGCTCACCTTGTCACTTCCTCTCCTTCACCCTTCCTTTAGCAGGAAGCTGACCTCAGGGCTGATGTATTTATGATTCCATCTGCCTAACCCACACTTCTCTCTGTTTTCTTCATGGCCATCTTCCTTACTTAATTCAAGCCTGTGCTTAAAGGTCAGCTCCTCAGAGCTGCATCATCTCTCACAAAATTTAGACAAGAGTTTTTTTATTCAAGATGCCAAGGTCCTCTTTGATCATGAAACGATGTTTCTTTATTCCTTTGTTGTGTTTGTGGCACTGGCTTTTCCATTAGATTGTGTGTGTGTGTGTGTGTGTGTGTGTGTGGTGTATGTATGTACACAGTCACATATATCACTGATATGGCTAGGCATTTATCCATGGTAGTATCTACAGATATAACAGGTTTTCCATCATATAAATGTCTTCTGTTTTATTCAACAATTTTATTTATCCTATTGAAGAATAGATTTCCCCCCCAAATGGTACTCATTGTTTTAAAACAGTGATTAGCTAAACATCTTTGTACATGTTTCCTTGGGCATATCTGTGATAACTAGCCTATAATTTGCATTTAATTTTCTTTTAGTTTTCTTTCCAGATTTTAATCATTTTGTTAGGGTGAAGTAAGATGCTGTCCTCACCTACCCCCTGTTGTCTGTTTGAAAGAAAAATCACACTGAAATATTAAGGGATAAAAGACAACAAACTCAGATATACAGAGAGATAGAGAAAGTGATAGAGCAAATTACCAAAATATTCAGAGTTTGGGAATCTGTGTGAAACATGTGTGTAGTATTCTAAATTTGAAATTATTTCAAATTAAAATGTACAAATAAAATTCTAAAAATTCATGATTAAATTCTTAACACTGAGAATGTTGCTCTAGCTACAAATCTTTTTGATAGATTAACTCTTAAATTTCAGACTAGAACAAGATTTTATAAACCAAAAATAGAATAAATCGAAAATACTGATTAACTTATTTGCAATAATATTTCAGTTTCTCTGGGAAAAAAACCACAGCAAATAATAAGCCACAGAGATTTCATTTACAGCATTGTAACCCAATGTTATCTTAGTAAAAATAAACCCATATATAAAACAAGCTTCTTATTTAAATAAAAAAATACCCAAGAATAAATTTCAGCAAAGATGTGGAAAAACCTCTACAATGAAAACTATAACACATGCCCAACATAAATTAAGTTAAATATACACACACAAATAAAAGATTGCTAACATTTCTATAGTTTGCTTCGCCCTCTCTTCTAACTCCAGAGGAAAATTACAATAAAGGAGTCAGCACAGCTTCCTCCCAACTCATAGACCATTAATTGCTATCCCGTACACTGTACCCAAATAAATTCCAAATGTGGCTATCATATATGTACATTTGCATAAAATATACACACCATCACTTTACATCCCTGATTAAATTAATATCAGTATGCTGAACCCATCACTTTGCAACTAGTATAACTCACTAAGAAAGATTAGTCTCCAAAATATAAAAAACCCTTTAGCATTTAATTTTCTATGTAGTGCAATGACTTAATATGGGTCTTAAATTTAAGATATATGGATTTTTCTTGCTGTTTTTTCATTCTTGAGTTATATTTTTTCTCATATGATTAGTTAATAAGTCTTGTAAAATATCAGTTAATTTGAAACTTGTTGAGATTTATCTTAGTCTGATACAAAATAATTTTTGTGTAAATGTGCTAAAAAAAGGAATGCTAGCCTTTATTTAATTTTGCTCGCTCGCGCGCTCGCTTGCGCACGTATATTAGATGAAATAAATATGGCATCCAAATTCTTTGTACTAATTTCCTTTTTTTAATCTGTTAATTTCTAACAAATATGTGTTATATTCTCCTACTGTGAGCTATGGGTGTATTTACCTCTCCTTGGGATTATCAGTTTTTCCTTTTCAAATTTTGAATTTATTTTGTTAGATGTTTAAAACTTTTGATTTTTATATCCTATTATTGGATTGTTGGTTTATCAGTATCTTAACCCACCTCAAACTGTCTCTTTTATAGCATTTGTTATAAAACTCAGCTTTATTTTGTTAGCGCTTGCATTTATGTTCAACTTTCCTCTGTTCTTTACATACAAGCCATGTCATTTTAAAATAGAATATGGTTAGATAATTAGTTGGTTTTATTAAATTTGAGAATTTTTCTAAAAGATGAGCTAAGCACATTTATGTTTGCTAAGTCCACTGAAATTCTGCTACCTGGCTTTATGCTTTTTCTATAACATGTTATCTTTATGTTTGTTCTGTTTAAATGCCTAGATTTTGTTAGATGCCCCAAATTTGCATTTTTCTATTTATCATTTGTGTACTTTCTAAGTGAAAATATACTTCCATTTCTATTCCTCTAATGTACCCTTTGTTAGTTCTGCAGAAATATTCAAATATACTTTTAAACAAGGGTCAAAATCATTAAGGATCCAAATACTCTAAAACACAAATGAGAAATCTTTGCAATTTTTAATTTCCACTTCCGAGCTCTACTCTCATCTCAGGCACCTCTCCCCGTCACCAGATATACATGTTAATGTTTTAATAACACTGGTCAACAAATTTTTACAAAAGTCATGTTATTGAAATAAAATTAGTCATTTCCTATCAATTTGTGTGCTCAACATGAATATGGCAATCAAATTCTAATTTTGGCTCTAGTTTTTTTGTAATCTGCAATAAATTGATGTTTACATCATGAAATGCATGCCAATAGTAGTAGGCCTACAGTTAATACCTATAAAAAATCAAGTCATAGACTACTACTTAGATTTCTTCACTTGTCTCTTGTACGCTGTTCAGGAGCATCTCTGGGGAGTGTCCATAGTAGTCAGCCGGCATTGTAGTGGACCATTTTCCCTGGTATCTTTGTTCCATTGATGCGATATCTTGATGAAAACGTTTGCCATGTTCATCACTAACCATACCACAGTTTTCAGGGGAGAGATCCAGATGGGAATGAGGGAAGTGGATCTTTAGAGACATATTGCAGCCAAGTTTCTGATACTGCATCAGCATGTCTTCTACTAGTTCCTTGTAGTTTCTGCCCTGACATTCCCAAGAAAGTTTGTAGACACCAGGCGAAAACCATTCCAGGCTTGTTTCACGTCACCTGCAGCAAGTTGTTGAACCGGTCATCTCAATGCAGATGCAAATGTTTGGGTAGATTATTCTCGACTTCTTTTTCTTTTTTATTCTGCCAGAAAGAGGAGGAATGAAGCAGAAGTAACTGTCTTTGATGTGGTTGCTTGGCTCTCTCCACACCATGGGGACTGCAAACGGCAATGATGGTCTTTTGCCATTGAACCACTGTGAAAGCTGTGTTGTACACGTAGCCCAGCATATATGCAGGGCCCAAGGTTTGTCTTGGTCACCAACCTTGCATCCAAAGTCAAGATGATAAGCCTTCTTCACTTGAGAAGTGATCCTTTTCTTCTGGTTGGCAAATGTCACTTCCCCAGAAATAGAGCAGAAATTGTCCACGCTATTAACACACTTTTGAGGCATGACTGTTCTGTATTGTGCCTAAATGGATAAAATAATAACAGTTCTATGGAACAGTAGCTTCAACTGTCTTGCACAAAGTCTGAAATGTTTTCAATGCTCAGCCTTTCCAAGAGGGCTTTCTATAGTACACTGCTGACATCAGCTAACTTCAGCAGCCGCCTGGCAGTAGTATTACATTGCATCAGAAAATGATGCAGTCAACTCTGGATGATGTGTGCATGATGGTATTATGCAATGCGATGCAATATGACATCAGTCTAGGCTGATTTAGGGTGTTGTTGCAGTCCTACTGGATAAGTTTACACGGTGAAACATGTAAAATGAATTATATGAAATAGCTTCAAAATGAGAGCTAATAAAAAATTTTCAGGGTTATATTCATGTTCAGCACACCAAGATACTACAGATTAGGCCTTTTTAAGTCAGTAATTATCTCAATGTTGACCAATGTTAATCAGTACCTAATCAAATCTTTTTAACATTGAATAGTTAGCTTGGATTCTAATATTTCCCCCGGCTTCATTTTTCTACTTTTGTGATAGCTTACCCAATAATTCTTTTACAAAATATCTCTCATGGGCAAACATTTTGAGCCCTTAGAGATCTAAAAGATTTTTATATTAGCTCCTCCTTTGAATAATAGTCTTTTTTTCCCATTCTTCAGACTTTTGGGTTCTGAGGTGGTGTGGAACCTGGCCTCGGGGTACAGGTGCTGTTCTAAGACCCACAGATCAGCAGCCAGGAGACCCAGCTCACCTCTCTGACATGTTCCCAAGGTGGACGCACACGTTGCCTCCCTCTCCTTTTCTCTTCATAGGGGTCTGTGTGTTGAGGTTGTTTCTTTCTGGACAGACAGTGGATGCTTACAGAGCCATCTTTCCTGACTGACTGATCATTTACTACAGGGAAACACTGTTGCTGCAGGGGAAGCCAGGGGCAGAAAACTGCTCAGCTATCACCCTAACATTATTACACACTTTCCTCTCCTATAAGCTTCCTCCTAGAGCATGGTGGGACTCAGTACCTGTAAGATGCTCTTCTATTTTTGCTATAGTAAATATGCAATTGAGCTTCATATTCTCTCAGCTGATCACCTTTAATACAAGTTTTTCAAAACGAACACTTGAAGATAGGGGTATGTCTTAGTTCCTTTAAGGCTGCTGAAACAGAAACTGCCTGGCTTATAAACAACAAACATCTCTCTCTCACAGTTCTGGAGGTTGAGAAATAAAAGTTCATGGCACCAGCAGATTCAGTGTCTAGGATAACTTGCTTCCTAGATTGTCTTTTTGCTATAACCTCACAATACTAAAGGGATGAGGAATCTCTATGGGGCTTCTGTGATAAGGGCACTGATTAGGACTTTGCCCTCATGATCTAATCACCACCGCCCCCCCCCCCCAGGGCCCTGAGTCCTAAGACCATCACCATGGGGATTAGGATTTCCACATTTAGTCTTAGCAAGATGTTTAGAGGGTATAAGTTCTAATGGGGCTTAAACATCTTTAGACACATGATTTATTCTCTGTATCTTATGGTCCCCTCGCCATGTGTCATTTTTTATCAGAATATTACTTCATAATTTTGGTACTTCTGGGCCCTATGTTCATCTTGACACAAAATTCTATCACCTCCTGCCTTAAATTTGGAGAAATGGTGAAAAGAAAAAATCTATAGACAGGTGGAATTTATGGAAATTATGAGGAAGATAATGGGGAATATAATTACAACTGGTGTAAAGTGATTGGAAACTTTTTTTTTTTGCTTACTTGTTTATTCATTCATTTAGTAAGAATTTATTAAGGATCTGTTTTGCCAAACATAATTGTAGGTGCTAGGGATAAATTAATGACAAAAACAGAGGAGATGGATATGGCCCTAGAGTTAGTATTTTCTTGGTAAAGATGGAGAGAGTATTCTAGTTGTGATATTTTTTCAATGCACATAGCTGCACTTACTGAATTCAGGTTTATGAGCATATGTGTGTGGGTGGGTGGGTGTGTACACACCCACCCACACCCACACCCCCACACCCCCACACCCACCCACCCACACACATATATCTGTTAAACTTTTGTGTTCACTTTGATTCTGCCATTGCTTCGTGCAGGGAATCCATGAGTTTCTGAGAAATAATGCTTATCAATAATAATTAATCTATTCATATTAAAGTCAAAATGTTCTAGTAAGAATATAGGTCTGATTGTATAACTGTATTACTCAACACCTATCAAAGGCTTCTCATTGTTGTTTGGGTAGAAGTAAAATCTTTGGAATGGCTTCCATACCTGGAATTAGCCTCTGCCTGCTTTTCCTCTGCCCGTGTCATGCTGTTCCCTCCTCATTCCTGGCTGTACTATTTCTGGTTTTCTCTCAGTTCTAAAATATTTAATACTCAATCTGCTCTGGGGCCTAGAAGGTCAGCAAGAACAGTTTTCCTTCTCCCTCTCCTAATTCCCATTGAATTCTGCCCAGCTTCAAAATCAGCTCATAAATCCATTCTCTGCGTCACGCTCCAAGGCCCCACTTAGTCAAATCTATTAAAAGTGGTTTAGTGTTCTGTTTCACAATGTTTATGACATTTGAAATGAATAATTAGCTTCTATTGTTTGTTTCCACAGACTGGCTGTAAATCCCACAAATCAGGGACTATACCTGTCAGAGCATTGTTTCTATTTTTAGACTTTAGCATAGGTCACAATACATGATAGATGCTCAGAAAATATTTTCTGACTAATTGGTTCAGTTTTCTGAAGCTCTGGTATATGTAAAACACTTGTCCGTGTGCATTATAGTAGTGTATTAAAACCTCTGTAGATCAGGGTAGACTTAAGTGATGTTTTCTCCTGAATGGGAAAACAAGAAAAGTCTAACTTTAGAAAAATGATGAAATGTACATTAGGGTATGCTCTTGGAAGAGAGATGAAATGAGTTTTGAGAAGTTCTTTAGTATTTCTTGAGTTTTCTGATATTGAGTTGCTTAAATTGAACTACAGTATAAACCAAGGGTCCCCTGATGAAATGATCACTCAGCTTTTGTTCCTTTCATTTTGTTTTACTTTCAAAAAGCCCTCTGGACATCTATCAAAACTACAAAGTGGAAATTGGTTAGCTTCATTTAACACCCTAACTTTCTGCAAAGGCCTTACATCAAGGCATTTGCCATTTTACATTCTTTCTTATTTTAATAGTTTTCCCAGCTTCAAAAACTTAGGACTGTAGATAGCTAAAGGCTCTCAGAGCAAATCCCTCAAGATTCAATTCTATGAAGATGTTAAAGCCCCAATGTTCTAATGGACATAGGAACTTGGCATTCGTTACCCACGTCTCTGATGGAATCACACTGATGAGATCAGAATGGCCTTTGGCCACGTGCTCTGGCTCTCTGGTGCTTTAGCAAGGGTAGATCTCCTTCTCCTTGACTGACACTGTCATGAGTGCCTCTGATCTCTAGCTGTAATTTTAAATTTCAAAGGCAATAAAACTTCTCTGATATCCACTCAAATTTTAGCGAAACAGGATTAGAAACTGCAAAGTAACTTCCTCATAGTAGACAATGTTATGACAAGTGATTGTTGCTTTCAGGTTCTTACATTTTGTTCCTGAGTATGGAAACCTGTGGGTGGAGCTTGAAGTTTTCATGTCTAGTTAATGATAGTATAAACCATAAGTATGGAGTATTTTTATAGCTCTTGTAACAAAATATACACAGTTTGATACATGCCACACATATTACCCCAAAATCTATTCCTGTTTTTTTTTAATGATGTCACCTTCTTTATATATTTGAGGAATTTTTTTTTTTTTTACTAAAAACAAGCTTGTTTTATTGAGAAATACAGCATTAGATAAGAATATTTCGGGGCCTCCCTGGTGGCACAGCAGTTGAGCGCTGCGCAGTGGAGCTGTCGGCAGCAGCGATGCGAGTTCGACGCCCGGCCAGGGAGAATCCCACATGGTGCGGCAGACCTCTCCTGCCTCACCCGCTGCTCCCCTCAGCAGTGTATTTCTGATCTGCCTGTTCTGCTCCCCACTCTGTCTCTGGTGAACCCTCTCGCCGCCCCACGCCTCTGGTCTGTACCCCAGCTTGTATGTATAAATAAATAAAATCTTTAAAAAAAAAAGAATATTTCCTATACTCAGTTACAAATACTTCCTTTCAATTTATAGACTAGTATTGTTCTTTCAATTAGCCTTGTTTTAATTTCTGTAGGGAATGCATTATCTGCGCAATATTTAGCATTTAATTTTTAATAAATAGGCTCTGTATATTCTAGCTTAATTGATGTTTGAAGTAATTTGTATATTATCAGCTAGGTCAGAAACCTTTTGATTTCAAATGCTGGCTTGGGGAATTGGTGTCAGGAACTATTTAATGACTTAAGGAACTAGAAAAAGAGAGTAGTAACTATATTTACATTGTAAGATCTATATATTCTTTATTTATTAAACTGACCTCTAACTCCAGTCCAAAAATTATTTAAGTCCTCTGTGATAGTCTGTAGATGGTAAATCTTCCTGTCAGTATTCTTTTGGCTGAATTAGCATTCCAGTGTAGTCCATTTTCAGTTTAGTGATTATGGCTTTTGGAGCTTCATATAATCTAATTGTCAAAACTTGACCATTTCTTTAATTTGTTACTGGGCAGTTCATCAGGAGATTGTATAAAGTGTTATCAGAAAAGGAGTAATAGCTCTGCAGGAACTCTCCTGAAGCTGAATTACATTCAGAAATATAAATGTTGTGCATTTTAAGCATATAAAGGAACACACCCTTCCACAGGATGCTCCTTATATAATAATAAGAGAACTTAAGGAAGTGGAAAAACAGAAGCGACTATTCACCTACCAACTGCCCTCCACCAAGCTCTATGACAGGAATGTAGGGGCATTATATTTATTCCTTACAACCTTAAAACATACCTGTGATATTGAAAGTCTCCATTTCTCATGTGAGGCACTAAGGCACAAATTCGTTAAATAACTTACCTGTAAGTTAAGGTAAATGACTTACCTGAGCTATTAGGCATAAGAGCCTAAAATTCAAGTTCCTGGGTCATTCTCTGGTAACAAAAGACATCTCCTTTATATCTTTTAGCCTTACATTTTATGACATTTTTTACTCCCCTAATAAAAGACGTTTTATTGTCTCATGTAGCCCACATTTGAACTATTTCTTCAATGTCAAGTTGTTGAATTTTGCTCCTTGGAATCATATTAAAAAACATGTTAACTAATAGTCAAAAGTGCTTTTATTGTTAACTCACTGAGGTCTGCTGGGTCCTGCTGTAAGAGGGTGGTCCTCAGGAAAGGGGAGTGTCCCAGGTTCCCTGTCCCACCCAACAGAGGGTGAGGCTGAGCAGGAGAGATAAGAAGCTGGAGAAGAAGGGAGAAAAAGAAAAGAAGAAGGAAGGAAGCAGGATGGAGAGCCAGAAGAAGCACAGGAGCAGAGAGACATGTGAGGAAGCTGCACTGGCCTGGACTGTTTGAAACAGATGTGGGTGAGAGACCCGTGGGGAGGTGACAATGACAATGTTGATCTGGATTTTGATTTTGTTCTTTTCCTCCTAGAATTGTCTGGCTGTTTCTGGCCCTTTTCTATGGGTCCCTGCTGAGAGGTGCTTTAGACTTGTGGCAGGCTTTCGGGCCTTGCTTTGGGCCAATCCCATTTGGGTGGACTTTTGCCCACGAGGTGATGGGTAACTTTGGGTGCTTAGTTTAGAAACTATATTCTTTGTCTTTTCTGTATTGTTACACTAATTGTATTAAAGGTTTTTTTTCCACTTAAGGTCTTATATATTTTGGCTTGATGTGGCGGATGACAGAACCTATTTAAGCGGGCAGGTTTGGGGGTTCTGGGGGTGCCCCTCTCCCTGCCCTGTAACACCACTTTGGTGAAGGCTGCTTCCAAAACCCACCCTGGAGCTCTCCTAAGGTCTTCAGGGACCACCACTGGAGCAGCTTCTGCCAGGACCCTTCCCAGAGTTTGATGGTGTCTGCCAGTGCCGCTGTACAAAAGCCGCTTGCCAATTCCACTGTGCTGCATGTGGGTCCACCCAGACTCGAGGTGTTAACTAACCCATTCAGGCTACCTTCTGGCCTGTTCTACTGCTCTCTGGGGTCTCCTCCTATGAACAATGGTCCTAGTGTCAGCTGTAATCATCTGTTTCTCCTTCAGGAGTTACTGGCTCTGTTCTGTTGCAATCTAGCTGTGGGTATACGGAGAAGGTGAGCCCGGTACTTCACTCTGCCACCATCTTGCTGTTCTTCTAATTCTTTCTAAATTTCTTTTCTTTTTTTTTTAATTTTAAATAGTATATTGGTTTAATTTATTTTAATTTATTTTTTTTGTGTTTTTTTTATTGTTATTTCTGTCTTTTACATTTTGTATTCCCCTTGGGCAACCCACCACCAATTCACCCGTGATCCATCTCCATGGTCCCCTGTATTCTCCTCTCTTCCATTTTGTGCCCTTATCCTCCCCTCCCACCCCCCCACACCCCCCACCGCTGAGTGTCTCTCTCCCACCCTGCCTCCCTATAGTCCTGTTATAAGTGAAACCATTTGATATTTTTCTTTTTCTTTCTGGCTTATTTCACTGAGTATGATTCCCTCTAATTACATCCATGTCTCTGCAAATTGCATGTGTTTATCTTCTTTCCATGATGAATAGTATTCCATTGTGTATATGTACCATATCTTCTTAATCCAATCATCTATTTTTGGACATCTGGGTTGCTTCCATACCTTTGCTATTGTGAATAGTGCTGCAATGAACATACGGGTGCATGTATCCTTTCGGATTAGTGTTTTTGTGTCCTTTGGGTAAATTCCCAAAAGTGGGATTGCTGGGTCGTATGGGAGCTCCATGTTTAGCAGTTTGAGGAATCGCCATACAGCTTTCC
>PVIJ01017375.1:0-29585 GCA_004024925.1 Scalopus aquaticus
GGGGGGGGGGGGGGGGGGGGGGGGCTGTTCAAGGGGACCTCCCTAGGCCAGCGGCCGTCCGATGCCCGGTCACCAGCACCAAGGCCGCCCCAGGGTGGTGGGAGGCTGAGGCCCTGGTCCGGTGCCCGGCGCAGCTGGCCTGGGTGCCCTCTCCCGAGACCCGCGACCACGCCCGGCTACAGCTGAGATCGCCACGTTAATTACAGCCCAATGAAGTTTTTAAGGCATCGCTAACCAGCCACCGCGAGCAGTCATTGAGCCGCTGGCCCGCGAGTGACCGTGCAGGAGCGCCAGGCTCAGCACAGCTGGCTGCACCCGTCCCCCCCGCCCCCCGCCTGCCCGCGCCACCTCTAGATAATGGAGCAGCGGGGACCCGCCCCAGGCCGCGCCACGGGGCATGCCCCATCCCAGGGGCGTGCCCGGCCATCTGTGGAGCCCAGCCCCGCGGTGAACCGGACCCGAGGGTCTCCACGCACTGGACCCCGCTGTCCACCGCCCTGCGCAGGGGTCCACGGCCAGTGTCACCGAGGTCCGGGGCAGGCGTCCTCTGTGAGCAGACGCCAGATGGTGCCTCCACCCAAGGAACCCCAGGCTGGCCTGGGTGAGCCACCCAGCACCCGCCGCCCCAGGGGGGTCGCTCTCAGGTGGGAGGCCCAGGCTGAGGGCACAGCCCAGCCAGGCTCGCTTCACTGGCGGAGTGGATGGAACCGCTTCAGCCGAGCCTCAGCACGAGGGGCCGTGTGCCGCTCTCGTTCCCCCACAGCTGTGCACACAGCCGTGCCCCCCCCACACACCCAGATGCACACACCCGTGCGTGCACACATACACCACTCACACGTGTGCACACATGTGCATATACCCACACACAGGTGCAATGCACAGTCATACAACCCGTGCATGGGCGCACATGCGGTCACACATGTACTGCTCAGTGTGCACACACATGTGTGCACCCACACAGGAGTGCACACACAGCCACACACATTCTCACACATGGGTGCACATACAAGTCACACGCACAGCCACACACACATACATGCACGAGTCACACACACCCATGCACGGGCACACACGCAGTCACACGCACAATCCCACGGACACAGTCACACGCAGTCACACGCACCCATGCACAGGCACACACACAGTCACACACACCCACAGTCACACATGCAGTCACACGCACAGTCACACACGCACACAGTCACAATGCAGCCACGTATGTGCGCAGTCACACATGTAGTCACACACCCACACACATCCAGTCACGCGTGCAGTCACATGCGCAGTCACATGTGCACAGTCTCACATGCAGTCACACATACAGTCACACACACACACAGTCCCACATGCAGCCACACATGCACGCAGCCGCACATGCAGTCACACATGCGCACATACACAGTCACACGCAGTCAAACATGCACACAGTCACACACACAGTCACACATGTAGTCACACATGTGCACATACACAGTCACACGCACACGGTCACACACACGCACTCCCCAGCCAGAGGCCTCCCGGCCTTGCTCTGCGCCAGCCCCTGACGCCCGGGCCTGAGGGACAGGGTCGCCCCAGCAGCCTGCTGGGGGCGTGGGGGCTGCAGGCCCGTTGGGCAGGGCCTCAGCCTCCGCCCCACCAGCAGCTTCTCTAGGCCTCACACCCCAGCACGAGGACATCGACGCGCAGTGCCGTGCCGTGGGGGCGGCCCGGCCGTGTCCCAGCGCCCCCCGGCTGCCCCCACCCCGGCCGGGCGCCCCCTCCTCAGGCCGGGATCCAATGGGGCCCTGGCTGCTGGGGCGCCTGCTGGGCACAGGGCAGAGGTGGGGCGCATGCGGGCCGGCAGTGCCTGGGCCCTGGGGGGGTGCTGCTGGCCCCCAGCCCCTGGCCTCGCCTGGAGGAGGCTCCCGGGGACAGCGGCTTCTGCAGTGGCCGCCACGCCTGCCGCTGACCGCTCCTGGCAGAAGGGTGCGGCCGAGGCCTTCCAATGGTTGGCAGATCGAGTCTCGGGGCCTCCCCGGCCAGCCCCAGGCCTCCCTTTTCGGGGCGCCCGCGCTCCAAGGCCGACTCCACGGACCCTGGGAGGTCCCCATGGAGCAGCGGGCAGGAGGGGCCGGCCCAGAAGAGCAAGTCAGGGGCCGCGGCCCGCTCTGGGGTCACGGCGAGGGGTGCTGTGGGAAGGACGACCCCCCCAGCCCCCAACAGGGCGAGGGGCTTGTTTCAGCGCGACACCGTGGCTGGGGAGGAAAGGGCTGAACTCGCCGGTGGACACAGGGCCTCCCGAGGCCCCTGGGACCGCCCGGAACGAGCGGGCGCAGCGGCCTGGCCCTGCCGGCACCTGCCCACTGATTTGGTTTTACTGCCCACCCAAAGCAAATCCACCCTGAGGGTTTGCCTATTCAAAGGTCCCATTTACATGTTGAGGCGCCCTCTCCCAAAGTCCGCAGTCAGTCCGTCAGGCTATTCAGCCAGGCCAGGCCCCGGGGGAGCGGGGTGCTGGGCTGCGGGGCCTTGTCTCCGCAGGTGAGCTGGGGTGGGGCGGGGCACCCGCCAACAGCCGGGCGGTGCCTGCATAGGAACCAGCCGCGCCTGGTGGCCCCGCCCTCCCGCACCTCACCGAGCGTCTGGGGGCTGCGCCGAGGGTCTCAGGGCACAGAGGGGGCGGGGCCCAGGCCGAGGGGGCCGGCACGGCACATCCACTGTCTGGGTGAGTCCCGGGCCAGCGCCCCGGGCCTGGGCCATCCTGGCCAGACCACCTCCTGGAGCACACGCCGTGCCTCGGGCGTCCACCAAACCCGTCCCAGAAGCTCAGGGGGTCGCCCCACTGCCCGCCCCAGTCCACTCTGACATAGCCCCGCAAACGCCATCTGTGCCCGTTTTACGGACTGGCCCCTTCTGTACTAGCCGGGCACGAGCCGGAAATAGCTCTGGAGCCAGCCTGGCGGCCGGGCCCGGCGCCGCCAGCCCCCTCACTGCACGGCCGGCCGGCAAGCTTATAATTTTGCAGGTAGTGGAAACAAAGCAAACCCCAAGCGGCCGTGTCTCGACCAGGCTGCCCGGCAGCGAGAGCAGCGCCCGAGGCGGCCAGGGCCCGGACAGCCCACGGGCGAGGGCAGGGCCACCTCGGGGGGAGGGGTGGGGTGCCCAGAGCGGCCCAGGCCTCCCACCGCCACCAGCGCCCCAGAATGTCCCAGGGAGCAGCACACCTTTCTGGGGGCCTTGGGGCTGCGGGCTCCCACTCCGGTTCCCAGTTTTGAAGGGACTCGGGGCCCATCGCTGCTGTGGCCACTTCACCAACGCGGGTCAAATCGCCCCTCACACGAGTCCCTCTGTCCTGGGCGAGGCCTTGGGGGACGCCGGCAGGCAGCGGCGGAAGATGAGGGCGCTGTCAGCCCTGGCAGCTGCCTCCCCAGCATGGCCAGCTGCCCCCCTGGTGGCCCTGGGGACGCAGAGCGCGCCCGGCCCTGCAGGCGAAGGGCCCGACGTCTTCCCTCCCGTCCCCCGACGGTGGCAGCTGGTCTGCCCTGCGCCTGCCGGCCCCCACAGAAGGACGCGGCCACTGGCCACCCCAGCGGGGCACACTGCAGACGGGCAGCGGTGGTCAGCCCTCTGTACTCGGGGACTCGGGGGGGACAGTGACCAGCACGGGGCCCCTGCGGTCAGGCTGGGCGTGTCCTTTTGGAAAACAAGGTCCAGTTTTTGCGTCCAGCAGGAGCCACAGCCGGAGCTGGCCGCTGGCTCCGCGCTGTATCTGGGGTTAGTCACTCGGTTATTTATATCCAGGCTCACCGGAGGAAGAGCGCGGCCGCCCTGCCCGCATCGGGCCGGAGCAGCGGACGCACAGCCTGGGGGACACGGAGGGGCGCAGGCCGGGGCGCCGCAGGGTCCTTACAGTTGCCAAAGCCCGGAGGTCCCGAGTGTGAGGTGGCCGCCATGGGGAGAGAGGAGCACTGGCCCGAGACATGGGGCTGGGAGTGCTTGGGCGGGGGTGAGGGTTCAGGGGCTTTGGGGGGGCTCAGGCAGGGGGGTGCAGGGGCTCACAGGGAGGCCTCGGAGCTCAGGGCGGGAGGGGTCCCGGGTGGGAGGGGCCCCGCGGAGGGTCCCGACCTTGTCCTGACCGGGAGCCGGGCAGCAGCAGTGACCGGGCAGCCTGTGATGGACGCGCCTCTGGGGTGCAGGCCCGGAGGAGGTCTCCGCACCCCCAACGCTGCCAGGAGCCTGAAACTGCTCCGTAAGTCTTTACAGAAAAAGGTAAAGTGCGCGTCTCTCCCAAAAACGGGTCACAAAGGGGTGTTTTCTAGCAGCCCCTCTCTTCCGGACCCACTGAGACGTGTTCTTCTGGACAGACGCGTCTCTCGGGAGCAGGTGGGCCTCCCACCCCGGGGACCCCCGACGACGGCACCACACGGCAGCGCCTCACCGGCAGGCAGGCAGCCCCTCCGGCGCCCGGGGCCGTGACTCCCCGACTCACAGCACCGAGGCTGGGCGGGCAGTGGCCTGACTCCGCACCCCCCACTCGGGTTGGACGGCGGGAAGGCCGCCCCAACACATGTCCAGGGCCCACAGCAGGGGCCCGATGAAGGGGCTGGGGGCGGGCCCAGCAGGACGGCCAGCGCTGGCCAGGCCCGCCTCCGCCGGGAGCTGCCATGAAGGCCCTCGTCACGGCCGGCCAGGACCTGTCCACAGGCCGCACCCCTAGGCGCCGACTCACACGTGCGAGCCCCGGGCGCGGCACCTGTCCAGTCTGACCCTGGTGGAAAATGCTGGGCCCTGAGCTGGCCCCGGCCCCTGATGGCATCCAGAGGCCCTGTCGGCCTCTCCCGGTGGAGGGGCATCCGGACCCCAGGACACGAGTCAGCTTGTCGGCACTTGGCCACCGCTGACCCCGACCCTGACCCCAGGCACTTCCCACCGTGGCTCAGGACGGCGGCGGCAGCAGGAGGCTAGGGTCGCCGGTCACCAAGAGGCTCAGGCCCAAGCTGGCCTCTCACGGCGGGCACTCGCCGGCGGCTGGCCAGGGGGCTGAGCACCACGGTGGCCAGACCCGGGCCAGGAAGGGACCACCGCCAGCCCCGGCTCCCCCCACAAGCCCGCTCCCCCAAGCCCGCCTGGCTGCTGCCCACACTGGCCTGGAGGCTCCCAGCGAGGGGACAGGTCACTGCGTACAACGAACAGGGCATTATGCCTGAGAGAGTGCGGGTGCGGCGCTGTGAGCCAGGCCAGTGTCCAGCGTGGATGTTGCCGGGGGCAGGGGCTGCCCGGGCGCACCTCCCTCAGGGCGATGGAGGTGGCTGCGCCTGCCGGAGGGACCCTGGGGTGCTGTTTGCCTGACGGGAACTTCATGTTTGGCAGAGGAGAGAAAATGAAAGAGGCTGGTGGGGTTCGGCCCCGCCCCCGCTGGGTCTTCCGGGAGGCACCCCCGAGGCCAGCAGGAGCGTCAGGGCCAGCCCCTGCTAGCAGCCCTCGGGCAGGCGCGCAACATCTGTGCAGCAGCCCGGCCTAAGTCAGTGGAGGGGTGCACAGGGCCCCTGCGGAAAGGGGGAACCTCCGGACTCACCTCAGGACTCTCGCCCAGACCCACGAGCACCCTGCCCGGCCTTCATCTCTGACCCAGAAATCCAGGGGCGCCCCCCAACCCAACTCCCCACTAAGGGTCCTGTTTCTGGCGGCTCTGCGCCCCGGCCTGCACGGGGAGGGGGTGATTGTGGGGCGGGAGAGACTGCGGGTGGCCGGGAAGGAGAGGTGAGCCCGCCCCTCCCGCCCGCCCGCGCCCCTGCCCGCCCGGCGCACCCACCTGGGGCGGCCGCGGCGCCCTCGTCGCTCTGGTTAAACTCGAAGAGAAAATCAAAGTCGAACTCCTGGTCCTCCTCCAGCCCCGTCATGTCGGCCGGGCCGGGGTCACAGGGCCGGCGTGGGGGCCGAGCGCCGCGGGGCTCAAAGTCGGGTCCGGTGCCGCCCGGTCCGGCCGCCGGCCGGGGTCGGGCCCGCCTGGGTCCCCGGCCGGGCAGGGCGGCGTCGGATCTCGCGGGGTCCGGGGCGGAGCGCGTCCCGGTGCGGCCGGGGTCGGTCGGGCCCCGGCCGCGGGCACCTGTGGTCGGGCGCCCGGGGCTCGGCTGCGCCCTGCGCCCGCGCGCGTCCCCGGGTAACGTGACTCCCGCCGGGCCCCTCCCCCGCCGCCCGCCCCGCCCCCGCCCGCCGTTTCCGGGTTGACATAAACAAGCCGCTCGCCGGCGGCTTCCGAGTTTTAAATAAACTCTCCTGGCCCGCCCGAGCGCGCGGCGGCCACAGTGCCCCTTCCCGGCGCCCAGCCCGGGCGGGAGCTTCGAGGCCGCCCGCGCAGACGCCGGCGTGCCCGCCCGCGCGGGTCCCGGTCCTTGTGCGGCTCCCACCGCTGGGCAGAGGCGGCGAGTGTCCCGCCTGCTCCGCGGGGAGCCCCGGCAGCCGATTGCAAAGAGCTGGCTGCCCGCACCCAAACCTGCCGAATTTGTCCCAGAGTTTTAAAAAGAAAGTTTCAGAGGCCGCCGCCCTAGGAGCTGACTCTGCGCTGGCGAGCCGAGCCCGGAGTCCGCAGGGCTGGGGCCAGGCGGGGGAGGAACACGTGTCCTCCGCGGCCCAGTGGGCGCGGTGGGCTGGGGACGCCTCTTTCCAGCCCCCGCTTTACGGGAAAGTGTGGGTTCTGGGGCTGGGCGGCTCTCCCTGGCATTAGGAGCTCCGCTGCGCCCCCAGCACCTGCACCCTCCGTGGCCTCTGGCATTTCACTCACGGGCCTGGCTCCCTGGAGGCCCTTGCTCGCTCATCAGTGGGCCCCTAAATCACGGGCACAATGCTGTGGGCACACACAGCCTGCAGGGGGTCCCAGAAGTGACCCACACTCCCCAGCGTGTGGGGCTGAACCCCAGCCGTGCGCCCGGCTGTGCCCACTGAGCGCAGAGCAGCTCTCCCTTTCACTTTCTCCCCGCTGTGTGCTCTGACTTTCCGTCGGGTTTGGCGCGAGAGCCGACATCTGGAGCGGCAGGCGCAGGGTGACAGCAGGCTGGAGGGCGGGGACCCAGGTTGGTGGGCTGGGGGGCAAGGCAGGCGCTGCGGCCGACCTGCGTCTTTCTGCCAGGCCGCGGGCCGGGGGTGCTGCTGCTTCCAGAGACAGCCAGCCTGAGAAGGGCCCCGCCAGCCCCGCAGGCCCGGCCTGGCCTAGGAGCTGGTAACAGCTCTCGCTGCGCCGACGGAGGGGCTTATTTTGCTTTGTTTCTGCTGCTGGCCTTCGAGCAAATGGAAGTTCTGTTTTCTGTTGAGAAACCGAAAACATTTCATTTTGTCTCTCCTGTGTTGTGTTCTTTTAGACTTCAGTCGCCTTCTTACCCCGCCAAAAATGGGCACACAGACAACAGCTCTTATCAACTGCTTAGAGCTCTTGCTAACCTGTTCCTCAGAAAGCGCCCCCAGCCCCACGGCGCCCCCCCAGGCTCCTGGGCCAGCAGGGATCCAGGCCCAGCAGTGATCCCAGGTAGCTCTGAAGGCCGCCGCGGCTCCCACCCCCGCACCCGCTGCATGCGCCGTGTTTGCTTTGGCGTGTCCTCGTGGAGGCTGCGGTGCCGGCCCGGGCTCCAGCCTGGGTGTGAAGGAGCTGGGCGCCACAGCCTTCTCCATCAGGGTTAGGAAACCGCGCCGTGGCGCTGAGTGGCCGGGAACAGACAAGCTTTGTTCTGTCCGGAGCGCCAGGGCCTCCAGCTGGGAGGCCTGAGTGCGTGGGTGGGGGCCTCTGCTCGCAGGGCTCTGCATTCTGGGGGGGAGCGGACCAGCCTGGGGGACAGCAGTGCCCAGTGGGCCCAGCCCAGGGCTCGATGAGTGGGAGGGCAGCCAAGGTCTCTCCCCGCCGGCCCCAGGGTGGCAGGAAGCTGCCTCTGCGTGGGCTGCGTGGAGGGTCAGCTCCGGGCCCTGGCCCTTGGGCTCGGTCTTGCACTTTCTGAGGTAGAAAACACACAGAAGCCAGGCTGCTTCTCCTCTCGTAAGAGAAAAAAGGTCTCCTATAGCCGGTCAGCTCACTGGGCATTCGAGGAAAGAATCTGGGCTTGGAGAACCCCCGCAGATTGTGGGGAGACTCGGGGGTAAGTGTCCCAAGGCTTAGAATCAAAACTCAGCAAAATCGCTGGAGACCCCCAACGGGAAGCGCTGGCCCGGACGGTGACCTGGTGTTTACACGCAGAATGTCCGGGCACGACTGGACAGGCCGGGGAGCGCAGGGACAAGGACACGAGGCGGCGCAGGCCCCGACCTCCTGGAGGAGTTTGGGGTCTTGGCGGGTTTTGGTGCAGGCGAGAGAGCCCCGAAGCTGGCCATGCGGAGGCTGAGCCCCTGAGGGGCTGTGGGGAGCAGAAACACGGCTCTCCGCCCTGGAGGACGCCCCTCGTGCAGGCGAGTCCCTACCAGGGCATCTTCGCCACCCAAACTCACGTAAATAAAACATCTCGGCAGGGGAAGGCCGGGGGGTGCCCTGGTCCCTGGCCTCTGCCATCTTCCTGGTTAGTCAGCCCTTCCTGGGCCAGTGCAGGCACCAGCCGGGCCGCGGGGAGACCGGGCTGCTCCGCATGTGTGAGGGGTCCCCCAAGGGTGGCGGAGGAGGATGCGGGGGGTGTGAGCCCCTTGCTGGCCAAGGGCTGGGCCACCAGGCCGCAAGGCGTCTGCTCCTGCCACCTCTGCTATAAACCACCAGCCCAAACCGCTCGGAAACTCGCTCTCTGGCTGGTCTCTCAAGGCCGTGAGGTCGCAGACTGGCTTTAACGAGGGCCCGGGAGTGCTGCGGGTTCTGGCCCAGCAAGCGGGCGCCACGCGTGAGGCGGCTGCCCGGCCAGGCCTGGACGGTCCGCCACGGCGGTGCTCCGAGGGGCACAGGGCCCGGACCTCACTGGTCTCTGAAGCCCGGTGGCCTCGGCCCGCTGGGTGAGAGATGGGCCAGCCTTCGGCCCCAGAGAAAGGGCCTTTCATCGCAGGATGTCCTTTGTGGTTCTCACACCCCAAACCTCGCCTTCCCCAAACCGCCTCCATTTGAACTGAGTTTTCGCAGCGGGGCCGCCGAGAGGCTGCACCGGCCAAGGCCGAGTGCAGACACCCAGCGCTGGAGGAGAGGAGACACCTATTGGCAAGAAGGCGCGCCGGAATCGGGCTGCTCTGGGGAAACACCAGGGGGACACCGGTTCCCAATCTGTGCCGCGCGCCCGCAGCGCGTCTGGGGCGCCCGCGCTCCTTCCGGCGCACAGACCCTGCCCGCCGGTCCCTCCCGGGCCGGGACCCCGCCAGGAGCGCGGGCTGGGAGGGCGCGGGGCCACCGCACGGGGCGGGGGCGCGGCGGCCGTGAGGGGGACCTGGGGCCGCCCGGGTGGGGGGCGGCGGCCGCGCCGGGCTTACCTTCCTCCGCCGACTTCATGGTGCCGCCGGCGGGCGGCGCGGGCCCCAAAGTTTCTCCGCTCCCGCAGACTGCAGCCGGAGGGCCAAGTGGAAACTTGGAAGAGACTGGGAAACTGGTACTTGGCATCCACGCGGCGGCGGCGGCGGCGGCAGGGAGCAGGGGCAGCGGAGCCGCGGCAGGAGCGGGCGGAGCGGCCGGCGCCGCGCCCGGGTCGAGTCTCCGGGCAGCGGACCCCTCCCGGCGGCCGCGCTCGGCCCGGCTCAGCGCCGCGCGCGCTGGGGGAATGTCATCGACGGGCGTGTGCGCGCGGGCCCGGCGGCGGCCCCCGACGAGCGGCGCGGCGGGCCGGGGTGTGCGCCCGCCCGGGTCCCCGCCGTGCCGGTCCGCGCGCTGCGGTGCCGGAGTCCGGAGCTCTCGCCCGCTCTGACGCAGGCCGCCGCTGCCGCCTGCCTTTTTAAAGCTGGAAAACACCTCCCCCGCCTCCCGCCGGCCCGGCCGCTCCCGCGCCCCCTCCCTGCCGTGACATCACGCCCCCGCCCGCCGCCCGAGCCGGCGCGGGGGCCCGGGGGACCAGCCGCCCAGCGCCGCCCCTCCCCGCGCCGGCCGCCGCTCCCGGGCCGCGGGGCGCGCGGGGTGGCCGGGGCGCGCCGGAGGGCCGGGCCGCGCGGGGCCGACCCCGGGGCCGACGCCGGGGCCGGCCCGGGGCCACGCGGGGGTCCCGGAGAGCCCCGCCGAGCCCCAGCGAGGCGGGGGAGCCGGCGGGGGCGGGGGCCGAGGGAGCCGCATGCTGAAGTCATTATGTAAAGTCGCAGGCTTCCCCCGCGGTGGAAATTTGGAAAAGCGCTTCCACTGGCGGCCCGAGAAAGGAAATTCCCATCCCGCTAAATTACTAACAGATTGCTAGGCAGGCCCGGGACGTCGAGTTGTCATTTTTATTCTGTAAATATCCGAGCGACCCGGTTGCCTGTTGCTCCAGCTGGGGGGGGGGGAGGGTCGAGGAGAAGGAGCCTCAGCCCCTCTGGCGACCCCCCCCCATGACAGGCGCCACTTGGGCTCGGAGACGGAGGGCGTCTGAGAGCCGAGGGCCCGCTTGGAACCTGTGTCACGGCGCCCCCACGTCCCCCCTCGGAGCCCCCCTCCTCTCCCGCGCTGGCTCAGCTGCTGGAGCGGGGCCGTATTTTCTCGCTGGCCTCGGAGCCGTAGGGCGGTTGAAAGGTCTGGTGTCTAAAAATCATAAATCTTTTACACGACACCCTTATGTGGTTTAACATAAACCCAAAAGCAAAAGGCGTGTCTGCCGGGCCCAGGAGGCCCGCGGACCGAGGCGGGTGCCCGGGCGGGGGGCGCCTCTGGCCGGCCTCACCGCGGATGGCGCGATTCGAGGGGGAGGAGGGCGCGGGGCGCAGCGCTGCCCACGTCACCGCCGCCGTTTATCGGCTCTTTCCAGCTGCACATACTCGACAGAACTAAAACCCCTTCTTTCCATCCTGGCCTCCTGCCAAGCAGAGTGTGGAGCGGGGGCGAGGCGCCCCCCGGGTGTCTGGTGGGTGTCGGGACACGCTCCAGGTGCCACTACCTGTGGATCTGTCCCGGCGCCAGGAGCCCGGTCTGGCGTGAACCTCCGGTGCCCCCGGGGGCAGAGAGGAACCCGAAAGGGTACCCTGGCCTGGGGGGCGGAGTCCCTGAGAGTATGCTGAGATGGGGGGGAGTATCCCAAGACGAGGCTGGAGGCTGGGGGAGGGGACCCCGTAAGGACGCCACGGTTGGGGGGACCCCAGAGGATGTCCGGAGGGGGGAGGGGGAGGGAAGGAGTGGGGAGGACAGCTGCTCGCCACGCGAGGGAGGCCGCGGCCGCCAGGGGGCGCCAGAGCCGCGCTTCCCCGGCCCCTCCTCCCCCTGCAAAAACTAATTCCTCGGTGAGTCCTGGTGTCCCCGGACCTGGGTGCCAGGGTCTCTGTCCGAGACTTTCCGTTTCCCGCCCGCCCCTCTTTTCCTCCCCAGGAGGCGTAGGCGGGGGCTCAGGCAACGTCGGGGCTCGCCCCCAGGACGCGCCAGGCAGAAGGGTCGCGACTTCTGGGCTTGGGGCGAGAGGTCCGGCAAGTTGCATTAAAATACTGACCGCCCCCCCCCCAGCTCGCGTGCGCCCCTCCTGCGTGCGTATTCACGCGCGCCCGGGGGTCCCGGACCTGGAGCCTAGGGATCCGCGCGGGGGGACTGGGGGTGCTGGCCGCGGCCGCCGCGCTACCTCTCCTCCTCCTCCTTTAATAAATAATTTTCACTCCATCCAGAAAAGCTCTTTTCCTGTCTGTTCTCAATGCGCTCCTTATTCCCCCCTCCCGGTGACGGAATCCCCGGTCTGTTTCCTTGTGTTTAATGCCGTTGCCGGGGCCACGATGGCCGCGCGCCAGGGCGCAGGGAGTTCCGGAGGCGGCGCAGCACGGCCAGTGCCCGGCGGGCCGGTCAGCCTGGGGCCGGCTCCTGTGGCCAGGGCGGGCTGCGGCCACCCTCCCGCCGGCTGCTGGGCCCTGCGCTCCCCTGCGCCCCGCTCCCGGTTCTCGGGCCTCTGGTTGAGGTGTGTTTATAGCCGCTACTAGGAGAGACAGTACACGGATTTTATTTTAAGAATTGGTGATGACTAACGAAGTTAAAAGGAGCTTAGGATAGAAAACAAGCCTATTTTTAGATTACTGTTGTTTCTGTGGATTATTGGGGCAAATACACCCATAGAAGCTTACCATTTTCAAAATCCCTTTAGATGCCAAGTCCTTTCTCCTGGAGTGCGCTCTGGTTCTCATCCAGCCGCCCCATATTTTCTAGAGACTCCGCAGCCACCGCCGGCCGGGGGCCTGTGTTTACATCCGCTGCCATGGAGACGCGACCTCTTGCAGGGGCGGTGGGCAGGGCCCAGGGAGCAGCAGCCTTGGGCCTGCCGGAGTGCGTGCGGGGCACTCTCTCCTCGCCCGCAGCCCCACTGGGCACCTCCGTGGCTCGCTCTGTGGCCAGCTCCCTGGGGGTCCTAACGGTCACCTCCCCTGTGGGGAGCCCAGCGTGAGACGGGGCGCCACTGGAAACCCCAGTTAGGAGGCCTGAGGGTGCAGGCCCGACCCTGACCCGCCAGGCACCACCTCCGCTTCCCCGCAGGCGCTGAGAACCTCCAGGGCGCGCCCGGGGCCAGACCCAGGGGAAGTGACGCCTCAGTTAAGTCAGCAACAAGCCTCCCAGAGAGGCTGCATTGAGGGGTCGCTCTGGCCTGGCTCAGCTGCCACGCGCCCCGGGGGCACGAAGGCGCTGGCTGGCTGAGCCCCGCTTGGCCCCTGCAGCGAGGGCCCCCACAGCCGCCCTGGCTCCAGGCACGGCCTCCGCTCGCAGCCCCCTGCAGCAGCAGCTCAGCAGTGTCCAGCCGCCACTCCGTCCGGGCGCGGGCCGGGGCCTGGTGTCCGATGTCCCTGACCCCGCACCAAGGGCCGAGTTCCCGCCTGCAGGGGGCCGGCTTGCCCTCACTGGCCTCTGCCCACTCCCTGGGCCGCGGGGACCGTGAGTGTCCCTCCCTGGCCGGCCCGGGGGTGCGCCCTGGCCGCAGCTGTGCTTGGGGGTGTCGTCTTTGCTCCTTGCTGGTGCCCGTCTGTCCACCCTGCGGAGCCAGGGCGTGCAGGCCTCTGCTGGGCCGTCCTCGAGGCTGACCCGGGCAGCAAGTAGCCCTCTCCTCACTCAGCGGCCTCCGTGCGGTCTTGCTGGACAGGGCAGGGAGCCGCCCACCTCCCGCCCACGCCCCGTCCCCCCCACCCCTCACTCTTCCCCTTCGGTGAAGGGACATTTAACCATGTCACGGGGCAGTTTTTGAAGGTTTTTTGAATTTTAGACGTCAATTCCTCAGCAGTTAGTCCCGCACGCGCTCCAGCCGCCGCCCCCAACAGCGGCAGGCCCTGAGGTGGCCCTGCCACCCGCCCCTGCCCCCCGACCGCTGACCGCTGTGTTCACTCGCTCTAGGCCCGACCCCTGGGGTGCGCCCCTCAGCCGGGGCGTCCCTCTGGGCAGCGGGGGCGGCCTCCAGAAGCAGAGAAGGCACAAGCGTTAGATCTTGGCCACCGGACGCCACGGCCACCTTGGATTTCTGGCGTTTTTGCCAGATGCGTGTCTGTGGGCTTCTGCGTGTCAGTCACCAGCGAGCCTGGTGTGGCCTCTCCCCGAAACTCCGGCCCCTCGCCTAGGCCCCCGCCCGCCCTCTCCCCCGGCTCCCTGCTTGTGGGGTTTCCCTGAGGTGAGCCCCCTGGTGCGCCCGGGGCACCCTGTGCCTAAAACCCAGCCCCGTGCCCCGCGGCGTCCACGTGTGCGGGGAGGACTCAGGAGCTGCCCGGCCGCCCGCTGCCCACTTCTCCGAAGCCTTGCCACCCTCGCCCCGGCCCCTTCTGCTGTCAGCAGCTGCCGCGTGGTGCCTGTGCCCAGGAGGGCCAGCTCAGTCCTGCAGGGCAGCCCTGCCCGCCGTGCCCCAGCCCCGGAATGGCCAGCTGCTCTGTTTTAATGACGTCCCCGGCTTCAGGCGCCCGGCGGGGACCCGGGTGAGCTGTGCCTGTTCGGGCGGAGTCTCCGGCTCGGCTGCGCCTGCTCTCACCCCACAGAGCCCAGCGCAGGCCGCGCTCCGGAGGATGCCTGGGCCTGGGGCCTCCCTCCCGGTGGTGGCGATCAGCTGCCCAGCCCCGCAGCCCCCACAGGTGCCAAGCGGCCTTTATTTCTTCCCAGACTCGCCCGGTCACACTGGTGTCTCCTGCCCTAGACACTGGGGCCCAGAGCTGCCCCCGCACCCAAGGGCCTTTGCCTGGGGGTATCAGCCATGCGCCTGGGGCAGGGGCTTTGCACGGGGAGCTCCGGGCTGGCCCTCCTTGCAAGTGTGCGGGTGAGCTGGGCCAACGGTGCACAGGGGTTCGGGGCGCCCTGGGTTGGGCGGGGGCCCATCTGCTGCCCCAGGGCACCGCCCAGCTGTGTGGGGACCCAGCTGCCCGCTGATACTAGATCTGGTTTGGTTTGGGGCTGTCAGCTGCAGGGGTCCCCGGTCACACAAAAGCCACAGGAGCCCACAAACAGAAGGGTGTGGCAGGGCGGCCCCTCTGGCAGGGCCTGGGGGGCTGGGCAGAGGAGACTGGGGGCGCCCAATGGGAGGAGGCGGTCCCAGGGCTGGCGCACAGGAGGGCGGCTGGGCCCGCGCCCTGGGTCTCCGTGGCTCAGCGCTCCGGCTCTTGGGCCTCGAGCACGTGGAGGCGGGTCCCCTCCGGGAGCCTCGGGTGCGCGGCGGGGAGTCCGGCGAGGGGCGTGCAGGGCGTGGCCAGCCCCCTCGGCGCTGCTCCCAGCGGCCCGGAAGCCGGGCACGTCTTGGTTTCCGGCGGGGTCGGGGTTGCTTCCGCGAGCGCCCAGCGCGCCCCTCGTACAGCGCCGCGGCGTGCCCCAGCTGAGCGCCTCTTCCCGCGGGGCCTGCGGGGTCGGCCGGCCGGGGGGCTCCGCGGCTGGCTGCGGTTCCCTCCTGTGATTCAAGGACGTTCGCCCTTCCCGCGCGCGAGGCACCGCAGCCCCCAGACCCGGCCCCCACACGCAGCCCCGCCTGTCCGGGCCGAGGCCGACGGAAGGGACCCGCCTGGGCTCGCAGAGCCTCCCCAACTATTTTTAAAGTGTTTTTGGTTCAATAAAGCTCTAAACAAGTCTTGCCAGGCACTTTTTCCATTAATTTTTAAACCGGAGTGAATTTCAAGGGAAATTTAATCCATGTGCTTCTGATTCACTTACACTTAAGCCATCAGCGCGGGGTCACAGCGTTTGATGTTCCAGAGGCAGCAGCATCCACCGGCTCTGCACCCCGCTTTCTTCTTAGAAGCGGGAGGCCGTGGTGCTGGTCAGCCCCTCGCCTGCCCCGACGAGGCCCAGGGCGCCCGGCGCCCGGCTCCTTCCCTGGCAGGGTGCTGGGGCGGGCCAGGCCGCGCTGGCAGAGCTGGGCGCCCTCCTCTGGCCGCCGCGCTTGGTGTGGGGCCCCGAGACGGCGCTTTGAGCTAAAATGCCACGGCGAAACCCAGACCCTCGCCCCTCCGCCCCCGCACGCCGTCCGCTCTCAGTCTCGCTGGGCCTCAGAGGCGGCAGGTCCGTCCTGTGCCTGGCCCCTCCCCTGGGCGTAGCCCCGCGTGGACGCCGGTGTGACTGGGCCGTGGCGCTGACCCCGGCCCTGGACAGGCAGGTGCTCCTGGGGGTGCCGCCTCAGCTCCTTCGGGCGCCGGCCCTGCTGGCTCCCCACAGCCACGCCTGCTCTCGCCGGGCACAAGTCCTGGGCGCCGTGGGGCCGGGCCATGGCCCTCTGGCAGAAGGGCTGGCTGAGGCTGGCCCTGCCCCAGGCCCACCAGTTGGTCTCCCAGCCGCCCCCTCTCTGTGTGGGGCAGGGACGTGGACCTCTTGGTCACCACCTGACCCCTCACCTGAACTGTCTCCTCGGGGCTGTGGGGACCAAACTAGCCACAGGTCCCCACTGGACACGCCAGCTGATGGCCACCACATCCACCTCCTCGCCCCACTGCCACCCAGGTCACTACTGAGACCACACCCGGTGCCCCCACAAAGCCACCTGGGTCTCCCGCCTGGTGTTGGCTGTGGACCCAGGTTCAAGCCTCCTGGACACAGCCTGTCCCCCCCCACCCGCCCCAGGGGGACACCAGCGATCTGAAACAGGGCAGGAGCAGCTGATGGGGGCACTGGCCTGGTCAAGAGTCGGCTCACGGACTGGAATGCCCACAGTAGGGAAAGGGGGTGGACACCAGGCCCAAGAGCCCAGTGGGGCTGGGCAGGTGTGTGGCCACTTTGCAGATGAGGGAACTAACCCCAAGGGTCAGTACAGAGGTGGAGAGGGAGGCAGAGGTGGGATCCCCCTTACCCCCCCCCCCATGCCCAGCTCAGGCCTGGGCTTGGTACCTGCAGCCCAGCAGAGGGCAGGGCCAAGTTGTGGTGAAGGAGGTCACAGCCTCTGCCCCTCCGGCCCACGGAGGCCCCTGCATGGCCAGCACGCCCCATCCTGGGCAGCAGAGACCCCCCCACGCAGGGGGCCTTGCAGATGGCACCAAGGCTGGACCGGTGGGGACGCCGCCCTGGACACCGGCGATGGCGGCGGGGCAGAGGGCCCTGACAGCGCAGGAATGGCCAGCGCGGGCCTCCAGGAGCCGGAAATGGTCCTCGAGCCAGCGTCCTGGCGACCCGCCCAAGGGGCAGCAGGGGCGAGGTGGCTGTGCTCGCAGGCACTGTGCTGTGCTTTTTCCTTTTGATGTTTATTTTTTGAGTTTTTACTTTGAAATAACTTGAGACAACCCCAAGGCTGCAAACGTAGCACAACAAAGCGAGTCTGTGCCTGACCCCCACCCGCCCAGTTGTCACCTCCCGGGCGGGGACCCCGGGGCTGCCCAGGGAGGCCCCGCGTGCTGCTGCGTGCCCCTCCTCCCGTCCCCTCCCGGCCAGGCCCGCCCCTTCACGCCCTCCGGGTCCAGCGCGGCCCCCTTCGGGCAGTGAGCGCCCCCTAGCGAGTGTCCACGGCACTAAGCCCGCTCCTCACTGGCACGGGAGGCCAAAAGCAGATTTTTGCTGGACTTCGCTCACGTTCGCCTCCCGGGCGCGCCGCCGAGGAGCGAGGTCCCGCGTCGCCCTCCCGGCTGGCTCCGAGGGGCTCCGCAGACGCGAGGCCCGACGCCGGCCCTGGGCGGGGGTGGCAGCGAGCGCGGCTCAGCTCGCTCTGCAGGCCCCCAGGTAAATGCCAGGGGTGGGCTGCCGGATGACACAAGTGCTGTTTGTTTCTGGAGGACGCGCGCCGTCCGCGCCCCCAGCACCCGAGAGGCCCCGCGCCGCGCCAGTCGCTTCTTGCCCGCTGGAAAACAGCCACCCCAGGTGCGAGGCGGGACCTCCCTGCGGTTTGGGCCGTTTCCCCGTAATCGCGCCGACGAGCCCCTTCTCGTGTGCCCCTCGGCCATCCGCGGCCGTCTTTGGACAAGTGTCATTTCGCTCTTCTGCCCATTTTTTAATTAGCTTGTTTGTTTTCCTATTGTTGGGTTGTGTGAGTTCTTTGTGTGCTTTGGGGATCAGCCCCGGGGCGTGTGTCAAGCAGGGACCAGCCAGAGGGCCCGTCTTGGGGGGGATGGCTCCATGTCTTCCCACCGCTGCCCCTCCCTCCCCCAGGTGGCCCCCGCCGGCTCTGCAGGGCCAGCGCTCCTGGCTGCCCTGGGCTCGCGGGGGGCGGCACATCTGCATCGCGTCCCCGTGGGCTGACCCCTCCCTGCCTCCCGGTGCCAGGGACCTGGGCCAGACCAGGCAAGACTGGCCCAGCACCCAGGGGAAGGGCTCTGGCTGGGGGCGCGGTTTGCCAGGGAGCCCCGACCCACCAGCTCTGCCCCAGCCTCCCAGCTACCTCTGGCACTCCGTCGGGCAGCCCCGCCCCTCCCCACAGCCCTGGGTGTGGACGGGACGGTCGCTGCACTGGGGCTCCCGCGGTCCCCGCTGAGCGGGCCCTGCCGCTGGTTTGCAACAATCGCTTCCATTAGGAAAACCGGCGGCTGTGTCTGAAGCCCGACGGGCGGGCACTGTGAGCTCACAGCGTTGGGAGCACAAATGGGCTTTCGGGAGAAAAGCAGAGAAACACAATTAAAGGCCCGTGGGGACGTGGGAGGCAGATGCATAATTGGAAGGTGATGATGCGTTGAGTCTCCCTGGAGGGGGGGGGTGAGGCCCAGGGCGGGCTCTGTGGAGCACCGGATCACCGCACCCCTACTCCTGGGCAGAGCGCACCCGCGAGTCACGGTGAGAAACCAAGTCCAGCTGGCGCCTGAGAAGACGGGCCACAGCTGGGCCAGGTGGGCGGTGTGGACACGCCCACAGGCTCTGAACGCCCGGCCCCCACCCGCCCTCGGGGCCCGGCCCAACACCAGCCGCCGGCCGCCCGCGCTGGGCATGTGGCCGCAGGACACGCCTGGACAGGGTGCTTGGGCAGACTGGGGAGCAGGTGCAGGTGGAGATGCCGCCTTGGGCCAGGGCCAGCGGGTGCCTCAGGGCCCCATCTGGGTCCTGGCCTTTGATCCACAGGCCGCTGCCCAGCCGGCCAGGGCATGGAACCTCGGGCAGCTGTGCTGAGCCCGAAGACTCAAGGGCGCAGGGCTGGAGAGGGGCGAGGAGGTGCTGGCGGCTGCCCCCAGCACCACGCGGCCCGCGGGTCAGCTGCAGGTCTAGGTCTGGCCTCCCTCTTCTCAGGGCCCGCGCCGGCTCTCCCCGCAGGCCCTGGTGCCCAGCACCAGCCCCGGGTCTGGGTAGGGGTGCCGGCCGCCCTGGGCAGGGACAGGCAGACGGGGTGGCCCAGAGCCTCCGCGGGCCCCTGCTGCAGTCTGGCCCAGGGCCACCCTGGGGAGCGGAGGCCGCCAGCCGGCAGCGACCCTGCCCACCTCGCTCGCGGCTGGCAGGGCGGGCTGCAGCCGCAGCCCAGGGCTCTGCTTGGCGTTTCTTGGCCTCCAGCGCCACCTTCTGGAGTCTCCTGGTACTGCACCCGCCCCAGCCAAAGCCGCTGATCTTCACCTGGCAGGAAGGCTGGGCACTGGGGTGCAGGGGAAGGGCCGCCCAGCAGCGGCCCCCAAACACAAGCACACTCGGCCCCAAGCTCCCGACCCGGGGCCTCTGGTCAGGGTAGAGGGGCCAGAAGAACCTTCTGGACTGGAGACCAGCAGGCCTGGGGGTGTGTGGGGCAGGCAGGGCCTCGCGTGGCAGGGGCCGCGGCTGGTGCCACCCCCAGCTCCCCGAGGTCCCGTCGCACCAGGACCAGGGCCTCTGCAGGCGGGCAGCAGGGCTGGGCCTGCCAGGGCCAGGCCGCGAGGGGCCTATGGCTCTGCGTCCAAGAGGAGGGCCAGCGGGGCTGGGGGCCCCGGCCCGCGACAGTGTCCCTGCCCGGGGCTCCGCGGGGCCGGGGGCCCCAGAAGGGCCTCTCTGGTCAGCCCCGGCCCACTGCCCGGGAGGCCCTGGGAGGCCCCCCTGCCCTGGCCGCGGAGGTGTGGAGCCGCTGGCCTCTGGCAAGTGCCCGGCCTGGCGTGCGTCAGCCCTGCCGCCCTTGGGCCTTCTGAGTGGCCACCCCTCGGGCGGCCTGAGCCTGGGTGCTGGCCCGGGTGGGCCCGGGCAGGCCCCGAGGCACTGACCTCACCTGCGGCAGCTCTGGAGCAGTCCCTGGCACTGGGGCCGCACCACTGAGGCTGGTCTGGGGTGCGGGCTCCCCGCTCGGCAGCCCAGCCCTGGACAGCAGCGCCCAGGTGGCCGGCCGGGAGGGCAGGCGGGCCTCGAGGGGCCGCGTGGGGTCCCCTGGTGCCTGGGGCAGCGGACAGCCGGGGGTGCCCAGGGCTGTTCTCAGGCTTTTGCTCTTCCTCACGTCCATCTCACACGCATCCTGAGCGGGTCTCCCGGCCCCTCGCGCGGGCTCCCCATCCTGTACTCCCAAGCTGCCCGAGGCGGACGCGCGGTGGCTCCAGGCCTCTGCTCTGCCGAAGCGCTGGGCCCGTGAACTCCCTCCAGGGCGTCTCAATAGCACGCCCCAGATTTCGATGTCGTCAGTAATGCGGTAAGTGACCGCCGGCCACTCCCCGGCGCCTCCTCAGCCCATCGTGGCCGTGGGGGTGGCTGGGCGCCAGCTGTGTCGCCGGCCTTTCTCAGCCCTGGCAGCACGGGGCGGCCCTGCTCGGGGCTGCGCCCCCGGCCAGCCGGGCAGCTCCGCGTGCTGACCGGGTCTTCAGCCCACTGACAGGCCCGCCCCTTCCGCCCGCCCCACACCCACAGCCCCAGCCTCATGCCCATCCGAGCCCGCCCTGCTGCCCACCCCCGTGGGGGCCACCTGCGCCCCCAGCTCTGCGGCTGGGGGTTCCCCCGCAGGTAGTCCCGGCCGGCCTGGCCTCCGATGAGACAATGGGTCCACCCCAACACCGGTGGCGCCGCCCCAGCCGGGAGGGTGTCCCAGCAGCGGCTGGCGGCCTGGGGTGAGGGGCGCAGTGCTCTGGCAGCTGTAGGGGTGACAGCTGGTCTTCGTGGAGCCTGGTGCCCCCGAGCGTGGCGCTGCCCACAGAGACTAGAGGCGGTGGGGCTGACCCAGAGGCGGGGGTGGGGGGCTGTGCACCAGGACCACCACGCAGGCACACAGGGCGCCCCACGCCTTGCCCCCAGGTGCCAGCCCGCTGCCCAGCGACCAGGAGGGCAGCCCCCGCGCCAGGCGCTCCCCCTTGGGGGCCGTGGACCGAGGGCAGAGGACGCCGCGGCAGCCCTGTGTGAGCCCGGGGACGCGCCTCCACGCCGACCTCAGGACACCAGTTGGGGGCGCCCCGGCGACGCGAAGAGGCTGTGTCCACAGAAACTCAGGCGGGCTCAACGTGGAATCAAACTTTGAATAACAGCAGGAAAGTGAAGGGGGGCGGCCGCCCCTCCTGGCCGGAGCCTGGCCGGGGCCTAGGCCGTGAGCTTGGAGTAGCTGGGCGGGGACAGCTTGCGCTTCAGGTGCTTGAGGACGTAGAGCGGGAGGCAGCTGACCACGGTGATGGCCGACACCTTCCACAGGAAGGGCGCGCTGGTGACAAAGGCGACATCTGCGGAAGGCAGACACAGGCTGGGGCCAGGGGGATGCGGGCGGCCCCCACGCCCAGGCCCTGCTGCTCGGGGGCCCTCCCCGAGGGGCGTGCGGAAGCAGCGGGCTGGGCGACCCCTTGGAAGCGCTGGGGGCTGGAGGGTGCGCGGCCTGGGGGCGCCCGGGTGGGGACTGTCTCTGGGGCCCGCGGCCAGGCCCGCTGTGGCCAGGCCCCGGGACTGCCCCGGGAGCAGAGGCCGCCTCAGTGTGACTGCACCCCTGTTCTCCGCTCGGCCAGACTGTGGGATCCCCAAGGGGGCCGCGGACCCCAGCTCTCCCTGGGGCGAGGGGCCTGGGCTGAGGCGCGTGAGGAACAGGAGGGCCGGCGGCCTGCAGGGGCCAGTGAGGCCAGCTCCTTCCGGCCGTCGGCCCCTCGGGCGTCCGAGGGCCCAGCCCGGTGCCTGCAGCCGGACTTGTCCCTTCGGGCAGGAGGCCCCAGAGCAGCTCCCCGTCTCAGTCCCGAGCCACCGCGAGGAGTGTCCGTCTTTCCACAGACGCGGCTGTGGGCCGCGCGGCTCCTGAGCGGCTCTGGGGCGCGAGCAGGGCGAGGCAGGGGCGCTCACCGAAGTACTCGCTCAGGAAGGCCAGCGAGGCCACGTAGCAGCCCAGGCTGAGGCCCTCGGCCACGCCCATCAGCCAGTGCCAGGTGCGGACGGTCAGCGCCACCATCAGCAGCTCCGTGAGCACCAGCGCCGTGAAGGAGATGGCCACCACGTGCACGAACTCGGCCTCGAACAGCAGCAGTGCCCCGAACATCAGGACGCCGCCTGCGGACGGGGCGGACGGGCGGGGTGGGCGGGCGCCGGAGCTGCCCCACGCGCCCCGCGGCCCCGGGGCTGACAGCGCCTGCGGCTCCTCACCTTGGTAGATGCTGATGAGGACCCAGGCGAGGAAGGTCTTGAAGGACAAGGCCCGGCCCTGCGGGGGGAGGCGCTCAGCAGCACCGGCCGGCCAACCCAGGCCCCAGGCCAGCTCTGGGCTCGGGGCCTGTCCCCCACAGTGCAGGGCCTGGCAGGCCGGACCTCCATGCGCCCGGCTGACCTCTGGGCAGGGAGCCGGGTCCCTGCGCTTCCCAGACAGGCGCCCCAGCGTTCGCTGCTGGCGTCTCCCCACAGGAAGGGGCAGGCCTCGCAGGGAACCCCCACCCCTGGGCATGGCGCCGCCGGGCCCCGTGCAGGAGCCTGCGGGCCGCGGGGTGACCCAGGGGACCCCCTGCAAGCTCGAGACAGGCTCGCCAGAGCAGGTCTGCAGGCCCACGGCCGGGTCAGCGAGTGTGGGGAAGGACCACGGGCCGGAGGCAGATGACCTGTCCCGCCCGATGGGCCTCTGCGCCCCCCCGCCCCCAGCCCTGGGGGACGGGCCTCAGGGGGCAAACTGTGCTGGCCGCAGGCAGGAATCTGGGGTCTCTTTTTGCTAATTTCCCATCTCTCGACTACGCTGTTGCCTCTGGCACCCTGCGAGGACACAGGTGCTGCTTCGGAGGGGCCCGCAAGCGTCCCCCGCAGGACAGGCGGGCGGCCGGGGCTCGCGAGCAGCTTACTGGTCCGTGGGGAGACCCGCCCTGGCTGTGGGGTGGGGCCCGGGGCACAGGGCCGTGCTGGGGGGCGCCTGCGTCTCCCAGAGGAAGGCCGAGGCCCGTCTGCATGGAGGGTGGGTGTGGCAAGCCCTCGGCAGGCAAGGCAGCCCCCCGGTGCCGGCGGCCACCCAGGCCACGTGCTGGTACTGGCAGCCGCCACCTCATGGGTCTCGCGGAAAGCCCGCGGCTCGCCCTGGCCCACGTCTGCGCTGCGGAGAGACGGGGTGTCTGATGCACCCCGGCTGCACCTGCGGCGTGCTGGCCGCCGGCTCCGCCTGGCCTGACCACGGGCGCCACACGCGCTCTAGGCCTCCCCAAGGAGCCTCTGGCCTCTGCCCGCCAGCCCCTCCGTGGACGCTGTGGGACCCCGGCCCCGGGGTGCAGCTGGCGGGCACAGCCGGGCGGCCTCCTGCTTCCCCATGGCACCGATGGCTGCAGCCTGGAAAGCAAAGCCGGCGATCTTGGGTCATCAGCCATGACGTCCGCTTGGCTGGGGGTCAGTGAGCCGTTCTGCGTGTGGGCCGAGGAGGGGCTGGACCCTCCGAGATGCCGCGTCGCGCTGCCTCTGCGGAGCCGAGCCGCCCCGCCGGAGCCCCGCAGACGCGCCCCACGATGCGTGCCTGCGCAGGAAGCTGGCCGCAGGCCGGTCTCAGGGACAGCCTGGTGCCACATGGCTCCGAGGACGCGTCCTGGGGGCCCGGCCGAGCAGGCCGCGAGCAGGTCCTCAGTGGAGACGCTGGGCGGAGTGTCCTCAGCGAGGCGAGCGCGGGGCCGCGCCGAGTCCACCGGCCCCACCAGGGCCAGCAGGTCCTTTAAGTGACCCTCTCACTTCGCCGCGAACGCCGGGGAGGACGGTGCTCCCCTTTGGGGGCGTCCCTTGGAGCGCACAGAGCGAGCGCGGACAGCGCTGTCGGGGACAGGCCGCCGGCGCCGCACGCACCTTGGTGAGGTCCTTGTAGAGCTCGGGGTACAGCATGGCCGTCTCGGGCTTCACGTCCCGGTCCAGCACCAGAGAGAAGACCGGGAACATGGTGTAGAGGGTCGCGTAGCTGCCGGGAAGGACAGGCCGGTTGGCGGCAGCCGCGGGAGGCGGGAAGGCCCCTCGGGCCAGGGCTTGAGGCCCGGGCTGGACGGAGCAAACGCGCAGGCCGCTGCGGCGCGGGCGGCCCCGGGGAGCCCCTGGCCGAAGCTCGGCTCCAGCTCCTCACCAGCCCCAGGCAGGACAACCGCCCTCCTTCCGGCCCAGCCCCGCCCCCGCCCAGCGCCACACTGCCCGGCCGGCTCCCTGGCGCAGCTGAGCACACCCCCGCGCCCGCCCGGGCCCTCAGCGGGCTGGGGACGAGGCGTGGGCGCCCCATCCCACACACCGGCGCCCCAAGCTCGGGGAGGCCTGGCGGGGAAGGTGGCCCTGGCCCGCCTCTCCCGCGGCCCTGGCTCATCAGCCCCGCAGCCCCTCGGGGACGCTCCTGAGCGCCGCGGCCTGTGCCCCACTGCCGAGCGCGCGCAGGAGGCGGGTGCCGAGCCCACCCGCCGCAGGCTCTGCTGGGAGGGTCAGCGTGGAGGGTCTCGGCCAAGGGGACGCCCCCCGACCGCCCGCCCAGCACCACGCCCGGGGAGCACTCACCCCACCATGAGGAACCCCTGGTACAGGGGGACAGACGCGAAGTAGAAGATGGACGAGAACACGGCCTGGGGAGAGAGGCCGTGAGCCCCCGCCCACCTGCCCGCCCGCCTGCCCGCCTGCCCGCCTGCCCGCCCGCCCGGGCCCACCTGCATGGTGGAGATGATGAGGCCCCGGTGCATGACGAACTGGCCCAGCGCGGCCGACCGCTTGTAGCTGCTGCGCCCGTGCACCATCAGCAGCCGGCCGACGTGCCGGAACTGCGTGATGGAGAAGTCGGCCGCCAGGGAGGCCTGCTTCCCCTCCTGCAACAGCAGGCGCTGCTCAGGCCGCGGGGAGGCCCCGGCTTACCCTGGGCCAGGTCCGGGGCGGTGGGGGTGGCGGGCGCACTCCACCCTCCTGCGGGGGAGGCCCTGCCCGAGGTGCACCCGGAGCCGGCAGGTGGCCGGCTGGCTGGAGGCTGCGAGCCTGGACAGGCGCCCACCTTGCCTTCGATGCCGATGCCGCAGTCCGCGGCCTGGATCATGCTCACGTCGTTCCCACCGTCACCTGGGAGGGCAGGAGACGGGTGGGCAGAGGCCTGCGCAGGCGCACCTGTGGCCCGCCCGCCGGGTCGGGGTCTGCCTGTGCGCCCGCCGCCCTCCTGAGTGCGGAGACGCCGGGTTCCCCTGGCGCGTGGCCCTAGGGCGAGGCCACCCCAGCCTGCGGTCTCGGGGCGGGCGGGGCTCACCGATGGCGCAGGTGCGCCTCTGGGTGTGCTGCTGCAGCAGCCGGGCGATGTGGGCCTTCTGCGTGGGCGAGCAGCGGCAGCAGACAACGGCCGGGCACTGGCAGGCCAGCTCCACGAACTCGTGCTCATAGTACCGCAGGCAGACCTGGGGGGGGCCCGGGGCGTTCCAGCCGCTCACGAGGGTGAGAGCCCTTTCGGGGCCGGGGCGCGGGCGCAGAGCAGGTGGGCGAGGCAGGTGCCAGTCCGCGGCCACATGGGGCACGAGCGGGCACACGCAGCCAGAGGCTGCGCTGGGAGGGACGGCATCGCCCGCCGAGCCTGTGTGGCCAGGGCCCGTCTGTGGGGGCGGGGAGCCCTCTCCCCAGCCGCCGGCCGCCCTGCCCCCAGGGGCTGTCCGTGCCCAGCTGGTCCTGCTGGGAGGGTGGGACCCGGGCTGTGGCAGGCGGCCCGAGAGGGGCTGCACCCTTTCTTGGAGCTAGGGTGGCGCACGCCCCCCGCCCGCCGCAGCGGGGTCCAGAGGCAGCCAGCGCACAGGAGAGCAGGGGCCAGCCTTGCTGGCCGCCCCCGCAAGGTCGCTGCGCTCAGGGCGCCGGGCGTGGGGAGGCGCGTGGGGTCAGGACCGGGCGGCTCGGTGGACCCCGGCACATGATGCTGTGGTGGCCCCACTGAGGGCGCCAGATGCGCTGCTGGCCACGGAGCGGCTCAGGCCAGCGCGCCTGGCTCCTGGCAGCTGCAGGACGGGGCCAGACGCGCAGCCTGATGCTGCCGGGCGCCAGTCCGCACCCCAGCAAGGGGAGCAGCGCCCCCGAGATGGACAGACGGACAAGGGGACAGGCGTGTGGGGAGCACCGAGCCCCGCGAGCCTCACCTCCAGCGAGTCTCCGGAGATGACCAGGGCACAGTCATGCCGCCTGCGGAAGGCGTTCAGCTCCAGGTGGGCCTCTCCCCGGCTGGCCACCTGCGGGGAGGTGTCAGCAGCCCCGGTCCCTGCAAGGCCAGCCCGCAGCGGCTCCGGGCGTGGCCAGCGGACTTGGGGAAGGCCGTGAGGGGACCCCGCTGCGGCACTGGGTGGCAGCAGGCACAGCAGGCAGCGCCCTGATGCCAGCTGCTGTGGGGGGGCTGAGAACAAGGTGGGGACCGGGGGGTTCCCTGCAGCGCATGACGGGGACAGAGTGTGACCCACTTGCCCCTGGCTCTAGTGACCTGGAGGGTGGGGCCACGTCGTACCCCAAAATAGCATCGCTGTTAGAACGAAACTGTCTCAGAAATGGCACGCTGGTTTGGACACTCTTTCTGAGGTGGTTTTGGGGGGTGTGAAAGCAACAATCTGTTACCAGGCTGCGATGGGTCGAAAGCTCACAGGGTCGAGCGACCCTCAGACGCAGCTCTACATGGGGGTTGCTGGGCAGACGTTAATTTGCAGCATCATAACACTGAGAAGTCAACAAAAATTGACCTGAGGTTTTATCAGAACCATTAATAATTTAATCGTGATAATAGCTCGCAGGGCCTACTTTGTGATTCTGATGGTTCAAACAAACGACATCACGTGTGAGTTGTGCCCCAGTAGCCTCCTATGGGCTCTCGCAGCCGGAGGGATGGCCGGCCGGGCACCCTGGGGCCTCCGCCCCCGCGACCCGCTGTCCTCTTTCACGTGGATTAAATTTGGCCGTCACTAATACGTACAGTAAACACATCAATTCAGATCACTTCTGCTAATTTTCCTCGAGCTCATTAAGGAAGAACATTCAATCTGAAAACGGTAGTTGATTAAAAACTCTCCTCTGACTCTGCATTTAGAGCTTGTTTTTCAAAAGGAGCATCTGGGCCCCATTAGTTACGTGACAACAGAAAAATGTCACTTTTATCAATATGCACTTTTATAAATGGAACGGAAAATGATTGCAGTCTGTTTGAAATACGCGTTGAGCTGCTAATAAATAACTCCCGTCGCACAACAAAAGCACTTTTGAATTTAGGGCTTTCCTCCAACGCCGCAGCGAAGACGCGGCTTCGGGCCCCCCCACCTGTGGCCCAGCGAGCGCGAGCTGGGGACAGCGCTCCCCTCGAGCAGGCGTTGGTGACGGGGACGCGCACCCGGAGGGGCGCGGGCGGACTCACCGGCCTGAACACGTGGATGTCCTGCGTCCTGGACACCAGGTGGGAGCTCTTCGCGATGCAGGTGGCCGTCTCCAGCTTGTCGCCCGTCAACATCCATATCTAGGGCGTGTGAGCCCGTGAGCATCTCCCCAGCCCTGGCGGCGGCTTGTCCGAGCCGCCACCCTCACCACAGCGCCACGGCGGTCCGGCAGCCCGGGACGCCTCTCTCCAGGCACAAGCGGCCACCGAAGCGCAGACCCGCAGGTGGGGAGCCGGGGCCAGGCCCCGCCCCCAGCGTGATGCAGCCGGCCCCGCCTCGACGTCCCCGCCCCCGACGCCCGCCCCGCCCCGCCCCGCCCCGCCCCGCCCACCTTGATGCCCGCGTTGCGCAGCATCTCCAGCGTGGGCCTCACATCCGCCTGCAGCTGGTCCTCCACACCCGTCAGGCACAGCAGCTCCATCTCCCGCTCCAGGCTCTCCACTACCGCGGCCACCTTCATGGCCCTGTCGTGCAGGCTCAGCTTGGCCTGGCTGTACCGGCTCTGAGGACCGAGATGAGCCGCTAAGGACCGGCGCTGGCGCTGCAGCTGGGGCCAAGGTGCTGGGGGACGCGCTCGGCCGGGCCGCGGGAGGACGCTCACCTCGAAGTCCTGGTACTGCTCCTCCGTGAGCGCCCTTTTGCCCACCACCAGGGTGCGCAGGCCTTCGCGGGCCATGTTCCCACACTGGAAGGGAGATGCAGGTCGCCAGCCTGGCCGAGCCGCACGGGGCAGGGACTGACGCGGCCCCGAGGTCACCCCACCTGCCGTGGGCGGGTGTGGGCGCAGCCCTGCTGCGGCCCCAGTGGCTCAGGGGGCACTGCCCTCGGGGTGGGGAGCTACCCCCCAAATGCAATGCCCTCACCACAGGGCGGCGATGAAATGTGTGCGCGCAGGCTGCTGGGTGCGGCCCAGGGGACCCGGGGTCGGCAGAGGGACATGCTGCCGGGAGGCCGCCCCGCTGCTGCGACGGCCCCTCAGACGGCCACGCACAGACGCGGCTCCGGCACCGACGGCCGCTCTGGCCTCTGGCGGCAAGGCAGAACCACGCCCAAGCCAGGCGAGGGGCCGCAGAGGCAGGGCCCCCCACAGCCGCAGGAGACGGGCCCTGTGGGCAAGCCGCCAAGGGGCGGCCTGGAGCACCCCCAAGGCCAGTGCTCCGGCGTCTGCAGACTCGAGGCAGCGACGGGCGGACGACAGACGAGGGCGCTGCTGTTTTTAATGACAAAGTCAAATCCTGCGAGCCGGGAGCGCTGGGCCAGCCCCTCCTACACGGGTGGGCACGTGGAGTTGGAGGTGGCCGCGACCCCCAGCCTCTCCGGGGCAATTCCTCTCGGGCGCCCATCTCTACTAACACCCGGCCACATGCCCACGGCCGTGTGACATCTGAGGGCAGACACCAGTCCGTAAACAATGCATGTTTCTTCCCAGCCCGCTGGACCCGATTCTGTGGCTAAACCCGGAGGCGGCAGAAGCAGTGGCCAGAGCTGGCAGGCCGGCTCTGCTCCCCAGTACCAGCTCCTGGGTCTCGGGACCAAGGGCCCAGGTACCTCTCCGCAGAGGCCACCGCCCAGGCCCACCCAGGCCGCCACGCCGCCCCCACAGGGAGAGCAAAGTGTGGGAGCTTTTTAATGTCTGCAGGACACAGCTGCATATCCAAGAATACGCCGGAAACAGAAGCGCCTCTGGAGCCCCCGCTTTTACGCAGGCCGGCTCCCTGGCCAGCCAGGCGCGCTCACGGGAGAGGGTGCGCTCGCGGGAGGGGGGGGGCGCGCTCGCGGGAGGGGGCGCCCTGCCCGGCCACCGTCGTCCTGGTGGGACGCTCTGGCGCTGGCTGCTGCACGACACTTATTGATTTGACCTCATAAAGCTAAATAAATTAAACAAGTATTTTATAATTAATTGCACATCATTATGACCAAAAGTAATTTTTATGGCATTTCACTAGGTCTGCAGGGAGTTTAATTTATTCATGTCCCTGATTAAATCCAAGTGCCTGAAGGAGCTATCGATTCCTACGGCCAGTACCGCAGGGCGGGTGGCGGGCCCACGGGCTCACGGCACCGCCGACACCTGGGGCAGCCCCGGCGTCTCTGCGCTTCCGTATTTTGAGTGAACCCTGTCTGCAAATTAGCACTAGGTTACAATGCTAACATCTCCTTGCCGTTGGCTGAAGTCACAGAATACTTAGATGTACAGTAACACCTCGGGAGTTTTTAGTGGAGGGTGAAAGCATCCTTTAGAAACTTCCACGCACCCACGGGCACGAACACGCCAACCAACAGCGGCGTACACGGGAGGGTCTGCACGCGGGGGCGCCGCCCTCCGCGACAAGTGAAGCAGCAGCGACTGTGCGACCCGCAGACGACACCCTCGGGTGCGCGGGTCTGTTGCTCGCTGGGCCAAGGAGACAGGCCCTGCCTGGCGCGACACAGCCTCCGGTCCTGGCCCTGGACGCCGCCCGCCACACCCC
>PVIJ01017376.1:0-29582 GCA_004024925.1 Scalopus aquaticus
ATCCCTCTACATTTATACATTTAGCGAGCCAATCACCATAAAGGTCAGGTCTCACGTAGCCAATCATGGTAAATGTCAGCGCAAGTGTCCAATCCGCACTCTGTCCACGTGCACACCCCAGCGCACAAGCGGAGGCACGAGGTGTCCATGCCCTCAGCAGCTGCCGGGTGGGGATTTCCGCGGCTGGGTGGTGCGGCCCAGGCGCGCTCCCGACAGGGAATCAGATAGAAGCTGGCCTTTTCTAAAGTTGTTAGCTAACCAGCATGTAACTCTTGAATCCCAGACAAGAAAGAGAGTGCAAAGGAAGGTACTTTGAAGTAAGATGACCCCAAGTTTGTCTTTAAGCAACCTTACAATGTTATTGACCACATTGACAGATAAGAGCAATGAGGCATGATTAGAGACACTGTGTTGACACACATGTCACACAAATTGTTTATGGACCAAAGAAGTAAAATGGTCCATATGGATTTATGGACCAGAGAAGGAAAATCAGGTGGAGGAATATGGGTGACTTGGTGGTGGGTGTGGTACAGTAACATACACCTGAAGAGATGGGATCCTCTATTTCCAAATCATGTACAAAGTTGTAAACCAACAATAGCTTAATTAAAAATTTATTTAAAAAAATAAGCACTTAGGGCCTCCCTTGTGGCGCAGTGGGTTAAGCGCAGCACTGTGGAGCTGTCAGCAGCTGAGAGTTCGATGCCCAGCTGGGGAGATTCCCACATGGCGCAGCAGACCTCTCCTTTCTCCCTGCTGCTCCCCTCAGCAGTGTATTTCGGTCGATCTGCCGGTTCTGCTCCCCACTCTGACTCTGGTGAACCCTCTCACCGCCCCACATCTCTGGCCTGCACCCCAGCTTGTATGCATAAAAAATAAATCTTTAAAAAAATAATAATCAAATTACAGTGAAAATTAAACATTTTTAAAGGTGTTTTGCTACAAAATTCTATTATCCAATACCAAATTGCTGACATTTCTTCTAATATCTTGAATCAAATAATGGCAGAAAAATCATTTTCCTTTAGCAATCAACCAGATAAAACTATTTACATGTTTATGGGTGGATGAGCTCTTGTAAGAATTCCTATTTTGTGAGTCCCTTTTAGAATCTCCCAGGGCTGTTAACCTTGTTTCTTTGCCAAGAAACACTTCAACTGAAAGAAATTCTGGTATTTTGTGCAAAATGAAGCACCTGTGATGCTTGGAAATGCACCTAGTTTTGTTACTTTGGTGAAGAAAGAAGCAACCGTGACACTGGAATGCATTACTGCACACACGGGCTTGCACTGGTATTAAAGAGGTAGCCAAATAACACTGAAAGAAGTCTTTTCTGCTTCTGTGAAAGTTGTTGACTTCATCAGTCTTGAAGCACTGCTTTTTAAAGAAATGTGACCAAAAAGTGGAGTAAGATTTTAATTGTTTTTCTAGTATATAGACACTCTTTGACATTCCAGGACACAAGTCAATGCACACGATTATACTTGAGAGGGAAAAAAAAAAAAGCTTACTCAGAACAATTCGAAAGAGAGATATTTAGAGAGATATTTATTCATTGCTTGGTTTACTTGGCAAGTATTTTTGGCCATGTGCATGAGGTAAATCTTTTGACCAAGGCCCTGTTCCTGAAAAATCATGAGCAACTTTTGGCCAGGCTACCAAAGGAAGTGCTTCACAGGATGAAACTGAGACTGATAAATAACTGCTGATTTCTCAGTAAGCAGAACTGAAAACCCTGTAGAACTTTTCTGGGGGTGTCTTCATCTCTTTAGTCTTAATATTGAGAGGAGCATTTGTAATCCATTCTTTGCTGACATGACATCAGTATTTGTCAAAGATGACCCCGTTACCTTGAGAGCTAAGTCAGTGAATATGAGTACCTTACTAAACACACACACACACACACACACACACACACACACACACATAAATGTCAGACAAATTATCAAAAAAATAAAATATCAAAAAAAAATTTTGACTACCAAAACCAAATTTTAATTTTCATTTGAAGCTAAGATTCAAATTATATATTGCTATGTCAAAGTTCATTTTACTAAATCAAACAGCATTAAATTTATTTGATATTTTATTCTTATATGCTAAAAATAAAAATTAACGTTTTGTTTTATTTGCACGATTGGAATTTATTTCCACATTTTTCCACTTAGAATCATCACTTTTTGCATGATGCCCCTCCATACCCAGGAGAATGCATATGAACATATCCGGACACAAAGTTATTAAATTGTTTTGTGATTTTTTAAAAGATTTTTTTAAAAAGATTTATTTGTTTATGCATACAAGCTGGGGCACAGGCCAGAGGCATGGGGCGGTGAGAGGGTTCACAAGAGACAGAGTGGGGAGCATAACAGGCAGATTGACAGAAATCACTGCTGAGTGGAGCAGTGGGAGAGGCAGAAGAGGTCTGAAGCGCCATGTGGAGATCTCCCCGGCTGGGCGTCAAACTCACGTGGCCGCTACAGACAGCTCCACAGCACAGCGCTGAACTGCTGCACCACCAAGGAGGCCCTAAAGATTTATTTTTATTTATTTATTTTTGCATCGAAGAACTGGGTGTAGGCCAGAGGTGCTGGGGGTGAGAGAATTTACCAGAGACAGAGTGGAGAGCAGAACAGGCAGACCTACTAAAATACACCACCAAGGGTCAGCTCCCTGGTCAGATATCAAACTCAGGCCTTCGCAGTGAGAGCACCAAGACTTAACTCCTAGGCCAACAGGGAGGCCACTATTTTGTGTATTTTTGTCCATATACCAAAATAATCTTTAGGGAAAAAGTAGTCGTCTTAGAATCTAAGTGTCAGTAGTACAAGAGAAAATGAGAACCAAAGTGATGCTAAAGTTCATGAGGAGGAAATTGACAGATTGCCTTAATCCCTACTCCTCACACACATATAGAAATTATTATCATTCAGAGTCATAATTTGACAGAAGTACATTTTATCAAAGCTCACAAATCACTTGATTTCCCTAGAATGCCATATTTTGAAAGATATACCAAGAGTCAGCAAGTCCTGTGCACTTAGGAAACGTTGCAGTTTCAGAATTTATAAGCAAATATTCCATATCTTAAAAACTCCAAAGAGCCTGGATGGGTAAAATGCCAAATGAAGAACACATACATCTTCTTATCTTTACCTTGACTAATCTAATTGTGGCGATTATTTTATGAGTCAGCTTCACTGAATCAATATTGAGGAGAGAACAGCAAAGAAGCAGGGAATATGGGGCGTTCTCTCTGGGGGCAGGGATTTTGAGGCAAGGTCAAATATCCTGGACTGCGAGAGTCAGGAATACCAAGTGTCCAAAGCCAGTGGTGTCAACTGCATGCACTGCAGGTTTCAGGGTGCAGCTGGAGTAACCCAGGTTCTCAGAGAGAACAGATCTGAAGCTTGGCATTGGACTGGCCGGCCTCTACACTGGGTCTCTAAACCTCTTGGTGATTCTGTGCCTTACCCAATAGCCATTCAGTAAATTCCTTTTCTGCTCAAATAGAAGATTGAATTTTCTACAACTAAAAACCAAAACCAGCTGATTTACTGAGGACAGAATAGGTTTAGATCCTGTCAAAGCATACACACAAAAAGAAAAAAGTCAAATGGATAAATGGACTAACTGTTAAAAAATAGCATATTTAAATGAAGAAAAAAATAAGTGAATTCACAAAAACTAGCAGACAACCATAAAGAGATATTCTACAGGGGAGGGGGAGAAAAAGAGCACAAGGGACTATGGTAATGGTTCATGGGTGAATTGGTGGCGGGAAATCTACAGGGAATACACAATAATATAAAGGATATAAATAAAAGTAAATTTTAAAAAAATATTTAAAAAATAGGTGAATTTGCGATCTCTGATTAGAGAAACTCTTGGGTTTTAGGAAAATAGTGTATAAATTAGGAATAATTAATATAAACAATATACTGAAAGAAGTATTTGAAATATATGGTTTAATATATAATGTTTTATTGTTTAATAATAAAAGCATTAACCATTAAAACAAGGGATGTGGATATAAAACTCACAATAATGAAAACAAAAACCCAAGTAATTCAGAATTTTCATTCACTTGTACAATAAATACCATGTATCTTCTATGTGTTATTTTAGGTGATAATAATAAGTGCACAAAAGTAAACCAATGATATTGCTATTTATATTTTTTATTATTTTTCTCTTGCCTGAAACCTGATGAGAAGAGCTCATGATTAGAAAAGTACTCACAGCCCAGAGTATGAAAAATGAGCAATTATGGGTAATAATCCACAATTTGGATACAAATATAGGTATAGTTAGGTGATACTATCCAGGAAAAATGAGACAGACTTCTATTTTGATAAAAATCTACAACTTTCTTAGACTCCAAAATTATTTAGAGGAAATTGCCGTATGTGACAAAAACTCAACTATTCTCCCTAGCCTGCAAACTCTGTACTTAACCCAATCTCTCTCCTCTGCGGTTATGATTTATACTAGAAATAAAAATGCTCCTTGGTCATTGGTTTTTATTTCTAAAACTGCAAATTTATTTTTAACTTGGTGAAGTAGGTCAGTTACTTAAGAGGGACCAATGTAGTTCCTGTGGCAACGATATATGGTAGAAGAAAGTTCTCAGAAAGCTCTAGATCATAAGTGATATACATCACTGTATGATTTTACTGAATTATTCCTGGCATCATGGACCCTGGGAAAGACTTTGACTCCAGAGTATCAATCATTTGTTTTTACTTTATCTAGAGATTTTGATTTTTTGAGTTTTATCTTTAGGAGGTAATAATTAAGTGATGAGAGTAATTAAAATATGTTGAATTATGAGGTGTTAAATATTCACTTAGCAATCATCTGGTACAATTTTTTACCAACTGTAGCTACTGACTTTCTCCCTCAAATCCTAACATATTTCAATTCAATCTGGATTGCGGGTTAGCATCATCACCTGACATAAGAAGCTTGAGCATAAACTAAATTTCAACATGAAGTAAGCACTTTCTACTGACATCTTCAAGATTTCAAAATTTTAAAATATCATCCTAAAATATACACATTCACACAGTAATAATTTGGGATATTTCATTAGTTTTCTATTACTGCAAAACAGAGTATCACAAATTTAGTGACTTTAAATTCCCATTTATTATCTCACAGTTCTGTAGATCAGAAGCCCATATGGAGTAATTTCTCTGTTCACAAGGCCTCTAAGACCAAAATCATGTTGTGATTCTGTCTGGGAAGAAACCCATATCAAAGTTTTCTAAGGTGCACTAATGAAGCTCCACAAACTGAGTGGTTTAAACAACAAAAATTCATTTTCTCACAGTTCCAGAAGCTAGAAGTCCATGAGCAAGGTGGAGGCAGGGCTGATTTCTCCCAAAACCTCTCTCCTTGACTTGGAGATGGCTGCCTGCTCCCTATATGATCCCTGATCTACCCTCTGTACATATCTCTGTCCTAACTTCCTCTTACAACATACTGGATTGTGGCCTTCCCAAATGAATTTAATTACCTCTTTAAAGCCTCTTCTTCTAAATGCAGGCACATTCTGAGATACTAGGGGTTAGGAGGTCAGCACAGAGTAGGGATGGGGGAAGGTAGCAGAGATGGGGGCGGGGGGGATTGGGGGGTTCAAGTCAACCAAGAACAAAACTATCAATAATTCAGGTTGCTGGTAGAATCGAGTTCATGCAGTTGTAGGCCTAAGACCCCCTTTTCCTTAATGGCAGTCAGTGGGGGTCACTTACTCTCCTAGAGGCTACCATGTTCCTTCTCTGGTCTCTCCTTTCAACTTTTAGCCAGCCCCAGGCCTTGGATACTTTTCATACCTCTAATCTCCTGACTATTTAACTGGTAAAAATTTTCTCTGTATAAGAGTTGTGTGGTTAAATCATGTCCAGAAAAATCTCCACAGTTTAAGAGATATTCAAAATAAATAAGCAGCATAATAATGGAACAACTCATATTCACAGGTTCCAGGTATTAGGGCAGGACATCTTTAGGAAGATGTTTCAGAAATTCTTCTCACCACAGATATTGAAGCTATGTTTTCAAAACCAAATGGACCACATTAGCAGGGCAAAAATCAAAAATATAACTGAATACCTGAATTGTCCTAAGAATTTCGGGGTATGAAGAAGGCCTCCTGTGTGATCCCCATCATCTTGATTGGATATTCTTTAAAGTTAGTAAAAGGAAAAACAAGTTTGTGTTCTCTACATAGAATTTTACCAAAGTTCCAAGCTATTCCATCATATCCAAAGACCATTTTAAAATTAGAATGGTAATAAAGCTACTGGTTAACTTTAGAGACAAGAACTTAGAAGAAAATAACTTAAAGATGATTTTTAAAATGTTCAAAAACACACCTAGTCAATTTTATTTTCCTTATTCTCTAAAGTACTCCCAGTTACTTAATTGATTTTTTAGGAATAAACTTCCCTTCATACTGATAAGCTCATGTGTAACCATACATTCTTTAATTAAAAAATGACGTAGCATCTCAACAACTAATACCCAGTGAGAGAGAGAGATAGGTGTTGTGCTTATGGAGGAGAAAGTTCACAAGATCTGTTTGTGGGGTCTCATACTGGTCTGTGTGCTATCTCACCCTTGTGGCCACACGTGGGGCCTCAGCTACAAGGTTCTGGATGACAGCAGACGAGAAAACAGGTCGGGTAGCCCATATGTGGGGCCAGGAACAAGTCTTTATTATGAGGCCGCAGAAAATAATAGGTAGTAATGTAAGAGGGTGGTCCTCAGGAAAGGGGAGTGTCCCAAGACCCCACCCCCACCTCAATCCAGAAAGATCCAAGACACCTAGGACTATGAATCCCATAATGCCATCATCACGGAAGGAAGGTTGCTGAGGACTGAGGGTGGAGTTAAGCAACAGTGTTTTGGTATTTAACCAGACATGTGGGATTTGGGCTCTCTCTTGCTCTTGGTGGTTTGCCGAGTTTTGGTGCACCATTGGGATTCTAGCTCAGCAGAGCTGGTAGGACGCATTCACCAATTCTTTTGTTCTCTTGAGTTGTCTTTTTATTTTTCTCCTTTTGTAAATAAACCCTTTATTAATCTTATTGTGTGTGCCTGCAATTGAGTCTTATAAGTCCTTTTGAAGCGCAAGGGTGAGGACCCACATTCAGGCACCCCATTTTATATTGGGGCTGCTTTATAACAGTTAAAGTGGCAGCATCCAGCAGCCACAGCCCTGTGGGCTTCAGCCACAGCAATGACCCTGTGCCCCATGAGTGACCGTGAGTGGCCAGTGAGAGATTGTGAGAGGCCCCCCCAGAGAATCCCTATTAGCTTTTATGTGATTTATATATGAAGCCAGCACAGGGCCAAATTTAGGCCTAGTTTCTAGAAATGTGTGTTCGCGCATGTGAACTATACATCAAGGCTATGTATGATTTACTTCTCTCTGCACAGGAAGATTACATCTCAAGGTACATGTTATCTACCAGGCCACCTGTGCTGGAAGGTCATGGCAAAAAACAGCCTGAGAAACTCTGAGAAAACTCTACATTTTCCCACGATCCCTATACTGTTTATATGTCAAATGACTCAAAAATAAAAAACATTGCTTTTGCCCAGATAATTGCAATAGCATTTTTACTGGTCTCTCTTCCTGTTCTTGCTCTATTTGCTTGTTCTGTTTTCCTCCAATTCATCCTCCACATGACTGCTAGAATGATCTCTCCCAAATACTCCCCACTATCAAAATGTGAAATCTAACCTCTTCGGCAAGGAGTGTGTCATCCAGGTACCACGGATGACTCTTGAACAATTTTCCAGGCCCCATATCCTGCCAAGATTCTCTGCTACTCATGCTCCAGCTGAGGGACTGGCTGGTGTTTCTATAAACATTTCTCTCCACTTTATTCTCAAGATATAATAGATATTACTAATATGTGTTGAATGAATGAAAAGTTATGCTCTGACAAAGCTCTGTATGTTTCTATATATTGGTACTTAACACAAATTCCCTCTTTATTTCCTATTGTTCCTCTTTGAATTTCCATTCATGGCTCCAAATGCTGCTTAGGTGTTATCCTTTGCAGCCAGTCCTGATCACCATCTCCCTCCTGTAAAGGACTTAATTATTCTCGCATTAATCCTATTTTGTGTACCCTGGTGATTTATTAAGTATACAATTCAGGGCCTCCCTGGTGGCGCAGTGGTTGAGCACTGCGCTGTGGAGCTGTCGGCAGCGAGTTCGATGCCCAGCCGGGGAGAATCCCACATGGTGCGGCAGACCTCTCCTGCCTCGCCCGCTGCTCCCCTCAGCAGTGTATTTCTGATCTGCCTGTTCTGCTCCCCACTCTGTCTCTGGTGAACCCTCTCGCCGCCCCACATCTCTGGCCTATACCCCAGCTTGTATTAAAAAAAAAAAAAGAATACAATTCATATTTTAATCAATGTTTTTGTGTTCTTTTGTTATAAACAAACCAATAACATCAGCATCACTTAGAAACTTTTAAATACGAAAACTTTGTGGTAGCCCACCCCCCAACCCCCCCACCCTCAGAGTGCTGAATCAGAGACTTTGGAGCTGGGGCCTAGTAGCTCATAATGGAACAAATCCTCCAGCTGATTCTAATGAATGCTAAATTTTGACAACCTATTTTCTTAGGATTTGCCTTAATCCTCTTATATCCCAAATGTCTAGCACAAAGCAGAGAAGAAACAAATGTTTATTACACTGGACTTCAGCTTCTAAGACTTTAAAGTAAATAAAAGCATCACTAGTGTTCTGGATGACTTCCCTAGATAAGATTCTCCAATAAAAACAATAAAAATTGAGACTGAGAGATAGCTATTGACCCTCAGCTAATATATTTTGGCAATAAAACTAGTAAAAATATACATAGATATAGATACAAAAATGGATATATGTATAGACATATGCATAGACATATATAGATATATGTGTGTTCTAAAGAACTTTTCTAAATAACCTAAGGATGTTTACATGGTATGGCCAAGAAACAAGGGTTCCATGCGAGAGATTAATGCCAATTTAATTTTCCCTTAAAAAAATTATCTCAAACATAAATTTAAGTTATGTGGAGGTCATGAAGCTTTTGGCAGGAAATAGTCTCTCATTGAAACTTATAAGAACTTGTTTTGAATGTCTCTTTACTACAAGAAATCATGTGCTGGACTATCAATCTTAGCACCTTGGAAATTAATAAACTCTCTCTCTGGTCCTCTATCTATTAGCATCCTTTTCTTTCAAGAATGATGCCATTAAATTGAAGGAATTAGCCCTTCTTTCATTTAAATTGCCATTGTCTGATTATCTGACAGAGTGTTCTTTTAAAGGAACCTAAAGGAATTAGAAATAATCAAGAGTAGAGCTTGGAGGCAACAAATGCACTCAATCTAACCCCTGGTATTACATCAATCAAATAATAGTAAGTAAATTATTTGGCCAAGCAATAACCTGGTGTTCCTGCCCATTGCTTCTGGCACTTTCTTTGCTTAAGATTGTTACATATATCCAGAACACTCTTAGAAGCTCAGTACAAAAGTATAAATCAATACTTTTAATAGCCCTGTTTGTGAAAGAAGATCAGAGCAGTAGAAGAAATATCTTTCATGCTATGATGAGTCTTCTCCCTAGAATGTATTAGACTACCAGTTTACCAACACTCCTACCCATCTTTGAAAAGAGCTACTTCTTATTCCATGAGAATTAAGAGATTAGTGCAGAAGACCCTCAGGTTGAAATAAATGTTGTGAGCTGACAAGAGGGATGTGCAGAGCCTCCACATTCTCTTTCTTCTTTCCTTTTGCTTATCAACTAAAAAGTCTGGTAACACACATTACAGCTGCTGTGAAGAAGGAAAGGATTTTGATAAGGGAAAAAACTATAGACTCATAAATTGTGTCTAAAGCATCCAAGTCCTTAGAAACAATCTAAGAAATAAAGCTTTACTCTCTTTATTCAAAGGGACAAGTTTCCATGAAATTCTATATTGCCTAGTGTTATGATCTAAATGTTTGTGATACTCCAAAAAGCACATATTGGAATCCTAATATTCAGTGTGACAGTAATAGGAGATGGGGGCTTGGGGAAGGCGGTGCTTAAGTCATGAAGGTGTCTCTGTCTATCTATCCAAATTGCAAAAATCCCTAAATAGCCACTATACTACACAGTTTCTCAGTTAGACAGAACAATACTTAATATTGAAGAAAAAGTAAATAGGAATGACAATGATCTAAAACACAGTAAGAGGAATGCTATAAGAAAAGGTACAGAGCATAACTTTGAAAAGTTTCAGGAGAGGTTGTCCATATTAGTTTGACCCATCAAAATTTCCTTCAGCCCCTACTAGGTGTCATGACTGTACATAAAGGTAAAGAAGACAGGCTAGACATCTCCCATGCTTGCTTATAGACCTGAAGCCTGGGCCTTAGTTCTCTTCCCACTTTGAAAGATGGTGCTTGAAAAAGCTGAGAAGCCGGCTACTAAGGAGAAGAAATATGAAGCCAAGAAAGTTGATACTGTTGACAAGGTTAAGAGGGATAACCCGCAAGGCCAAAACACCTAAGAAGGGGAAACCCCACCGTAGCCAAGACTCTGTACTAGTCAGAAGAATTGGTAGGGACTCCTGATCTGCTATAGATTCCAGAAAGGTCATGTACAAGAAATATTCAGCAGCTAAATCCAGGATTGAAAAGAATAAGTTTCTTGCTACTGTCACAAAACCAGTTGTACCCAAGTACCCAAGAGGTTACACTTCACAAAATGCCTAGGTATTATGCCACTAAAGATGTGCCTTGAAAGCTGTTGAACCACAGCAGAAATCCCTTCAGTCAGCATGTGAGAAAACTGGGAACTAGCATCACTCCTTGGGGCATTGTGACCATCCCCGCCGGGTGCTACAGAGACAGGAGGGTGATTCCTGAAGCAGCTGAGCAGTGGCTCAGACCTCTGCTCTCAATCAAGTTCCTCTGCATAGAAAACAGAAATTTGTCATCACCATTTCCACCCAAATTGATATCAGTATTTGAAAAACCCAAAACATCCATAAATCCCTACGCCAGGAAGGTGAGATCTTTGACACTGAGAAGGAGAAGCAGGAGAAATTACAGAGCAGCACAAGGTGGAACAGAAGCTGTGGACTCACAAGTTCTGCCCAAATCAAAGTTGATCCTCAGCTCCCGGGCCTCCTCTGCTCTGTGTTTGCTCTCACCAATGGAATTTACCCTCACAAATTCGTGTTTAAATTTCTTACAAAGAATCTAATTAAAAAAATAAGTAAAAGAACACATGGTACCTGTCGGGAAGAACTCGTGGAGAAAATGTAACTGTGCTGTATAAACTCATACAATAAGATGCACAACATCTTATATCACATACAAATATAAAATGTACAAAATTAGACTATAAATAAAGATAAGAATGTATTATAGATATTTTACTCATCTGTTTCTAAGGACATTCACAGGAACTATGAAGTCTAATTTGTTTACAAATTTTAATTCTTAAAATGCCTTTTAGATACAAGATTTTATTTCCCTGTTATGTAACACTAGGCATTCTTTGCAAAAAGTATTCAGTTTTAGGATTGGATGGACCTTCAGAGGTTAGCTCCTTTGCCCTGCATCCCTAATCCATCTCTGTCTTAACATACCAGACAGATTAGAAAATGTTCTACTTCCCTAGGCAATCAGAGCGTGGGATTTCACAACCTCATTTAATAGCCCCTGCCAACACTTAACAGTCCACTGGGTCAGACAGCTTTCTCTCCCAAGTTATCTTAAGGATCATTATGTTATTCTTTCCAGAGAAGTCTAGGCCCTTGAACATCTTTTTGTTGTTATTGTTATAAACTAAGGAGGTTGAAATTTTCTCAATGACCTTAAAAGCTTTCCTCAAAATCTCTGATACTGAGAAATCCTGACCCCTTGCTGCCATCACCTTCAACTGCAGATCACATATTAATGGCATTAAATCAATGCATTAAAAGGGGGGGTGCCCTGTACCCCAGCTTGTATGCATAAAAAAAATCTTAAAAAAAAAAGGGAGGGGGGTAGGTGAGCTGCCACCTTCCAGACCAGAAACCACCACCACCACCTGCAGCACAGTGTCAGTAATTAATACTGTGGACACTCCTTGTGAGGACATAATTCAAGATGCCCAGATGGAATACTATGCCACCTGCTCATCAGACGGGGCAGTCAAAATCTTCCACAGACATAACGAGGGCTGATCCTCAGCGCTGATCTCAGCAGGCATGAGCACCCGTGTGGCAGGTGGCCTGGGACCACCCCATGGATCGCAACTTCCTGGCATCCCTCTCCTAAGACCAAAAGTTGTTATCTGGAAAGAGGAAAACAGCACCTGAGGGAAGACCTATGAGCACACGAGACACGATTCCTCAATAAACTATGCGTGCCACGCCCCCGTGACTACATCTCATCCTGGCCCATGGAAACGCGGATGGGGCCACCTCCCTGGGAACTACAGCAGGGAAGGCCCGCGGGAAGTGAAGAAGCTGAACATCACTCACACGACTGGCTGCAATGCTGTCCGCTGGGCCCCTGGCTTTGTACCTGGTCACCTCATCCCCCAGTCATCCGGACAGCCGCATTACGGAGTTCGCATCCGGCGGCTGTCACAACCTCATCAAGCTATGGAAGGAGGAGGACGACAGCCAGTGGAAGAGGACAGAAGCTGGAAATGCACAGTGACTGGATTTAAGATGTGGCCTGGGTCCCCTCCATGGGCAGGCCACCTGCACCATCGCCAGCTGTTCCCAGAAGGGTGTGGGGTCATTGGACCCGTGACGATGCCTTGGGCAATACATGGTCCCAGAAACTGCTGCTCAAGTTCAATAATGTTGGGTGGCATATGAACAGATCCATCACAGCCAACATCCTGGCTGGCTTGGGCGGAGACAATTAGGTGACCCTTTGGGAGGAGTCAGTCGAACGTCAGTGCGGGTGCATCAGTGACGTCAACAGGGAGCAGAGCTCTATGCAGGCCACAGTCACTGAGACCCGTGGAAAGAACAGTGACAGGACAGGCAGCCCCCTCTGCATCTGGGCCAACTGCTCAGACAACTGGGGAAGGAGCTCCCCATTCGGACAAGACTCCTTTCCGAGGAAGAGAGACAAATTCAGCCGCAGACTGATGATGTGCCTTAACATGCTTTCACATGGTTTGCAATTTATTGTCCGACTGAAAGCACTTGTGTAATGAGGAGAAACCAGAAATGATCTTCAAATCCATTATTTAAAATTTTTGGTATTTTTGGCAATTTTTATGTAACTTTTAGGTTTAGGCATTATTTGGGGGTTTTGTTTTCAAAGTAAACTCATGTTGCTTACAATTAAAAAACGTTCTTAAAAAGTGTTGGGGCTTATTCTAGACATTTTCACATAGAGCATCCTGCCTAATTCCAACAATGCAAAAAGAAAAAAAATATCTATGATCTTTGGAGAATATCTTCCTAGTCTATGGGAGATATCTCTCCACAGAATAGATATAAATGATTTTTATGAATAATGCTATTTAATATTTATTTTGATATGACTTTATTTTTCCAAAGACAGAAAGGTCAAAGTAATCTGAGATTCACTCTGAAAAATCTTACATGTGGCACTGGTGATAAAAAAGGACTTAATGTTTGTAATGCCCAACTGAGAAATTCTTCCAGCAGCTCATATTTGTAGGTGAATCCCTAGCAAACATATTTACTTCGCTTTCTCCTAGCAACGGTTAACCTGTCTTTTTGCTGTTAGAGGAAAAAATAAACCCAGAACTCTCGAGTTAGTTCTTGAATAGCATCCTACAAGATATACCCCATAATTTAATTATAAGCAGTTTTATAACATTCTTTTTTTTTTAAGATTTATTTATTTATACATACAAGCTGGGGTACAGGCCAGAGGCGTGGGGCGGCGAGAGGGTTCACCAGAGACAGAGTGGGGAGCAGAACAGGCAGATAAGAAATACACTGCTAAGGGGAGCAGTGGGCGAGGCAGGAGAGGTCTGCCACACCATGTGGGATTTTCCCGGGCTGGGCGTCGAACTCGCATCGCAGCTGCCGACAGCTCCACAGCGCAGCGCTCAACCGCTGCGCCACCAGGGAGGCCCAGTTTTATAACATTCTTAAAATGTGTATTATTATGTTTAAAATTTGTAAACGAAGTAAGGCTATTACCAACAGAAAGTAAGCCTAATTTGATTAAATAATTTGAACAGAAATATAACTTTGCAAGGTAGATATTTTGGCAAATAATTTTATGCAAACTGAATGGCCACATTTGCAACTTTAAGGTTTTTGACAAAAATATATTTAAGGCAATGTAGAAAGATAAACATATATTTGTATATGTCTGTAAAGATATGTATATAAAGATATGTAAACATATCTTTTAAAAAATTCTAAGTTAAAAAGTAGCATATATTGCCAATAATTATCTGTTAGTTCTTGGTAAAGCCTTTGTGGGCATGATTCCAAAAAACTGTGAAAGCGAATGATTCTAATGACTGCATAACAAATCCTATTGCAAATCAAGTGATTTCCTGTCTTTTGTTTTTTAAATAAAATGGAGATGTAAGTTAATGAGTTATTTAATATAATATTTCATGATCAATTAAGGATGTATATTAGTTGTATATTGCTGGTTGATAAATTTCTCCAACATTTAGTACCTTAAGACAGCACACATTTATTAGCCACAGTTTCTATGGGTCAGGAATCAAAGTACAGCTTAGCTAGGACTTCCAGTCCTGGGTACCTCAAGAGGCTGCCATCAAGGCTGCAGCAATGCTAATGTCATCTCAAGCTTCAAGCGGAGCCGAATCTACTTCCCCGCTCCTTTAGTGGTTGTTGGCAGGATTTGGCTCCTAACAGACTACTGGACTGAGGGCCTCTGTTCCCCACTGGCTGTGAGCCAGACACGGCTTCAATTCCTTGTCATGTGAGCCTCTCTATAGGGCAGCTCATAACATGGCAACTGGTTTCACCAGAGTGAGCAGATGAGAGAGTGGGAGCTTGCCAGATGGAAGTCACAGTCTTTTATAACCTAATCTCAGAAGTGACTCCCATTACTTTTGTCATTTTATTCATAAGGAACAAGTCTCTAGGTCTAGTCTGTACTCAAGAGGAAAGGACCACAGAAGGGTGTAAATGCCAGGAGGCAGCGTCTGTGGGACCATTCAAAAACTGTCTAACACAGATTGGTTTCTGTTGCTTTTAACAAAAAGAATTCTAATTTGGTTTGTTGTGGGGTTTTGATCATGTTAAAATGGCATTATGACCACCGAATGCAGGAATACCAGAATTCTAATAGTGTTACCCCTTTCCTTCCTGAGTCTCCAATGGAATTTTAAGCATGAGGGACAATAATAAAAACAATAAAAAGGCAATGTAAAAGTTTTTCTTAACCTGAATTGGAAACTCCTCCACACACACATAAAATTAAATTTAAGCCTGTGCTTTTGCCTCATAATCATTCCTAATTAAAACCCTAACATTACTGAGAGTCGCCTACATAGGAGTTTCCTTTTGGAAACTGATGTGAAGAAAGCTCAGGCAATACACATGAGAGCACTCAAATTTAGATATGCCTAGTTCCAGAAGGCTAAGGAGGAAATGCACCCAAAGAACAGAGACATTTAAAAAACAAAACCCAGAGTGAATTTGAAGCTAAACTTGTACATGAGATAATATGACTGCTTGTTGGTCTTGAAAGGAGGCAAAACTGAATTTCCTTGTCAACAACAAATAATACATGCATCATTTTGAATCTCATCATAATAAAATATAATATTTCATTTATCCATATATCATCTATCCAGCAATAATGCCACACCCTTACCTGCAGGGGATTCATTTCAAGGGGATTCATTCCAGGGGATGCCTGAAACCAGTGGTAGTATCAAACCCTATGTACACTGTTTTTTGTCCTATATATACATATGCCTATGATAAAGTTTAATTTGCAAATTGAGCACAGTGAGAGATTAACAGCAATACCTAATAATCAAATAGAACAATTATAACAATATACCATAATAAATGTCACATGAGAGTTTTCTCTCTCAAAATGTCTTATTATAACAAACCATGGAACTTGAAAGTGATATAATGGAAAACAATGATACTGCAGAATAGCCTCAATATGCAAATTCCTTGTACTTCCTAAGGAAAGATTCTTTTACTGTTTCTTTTTTACTGAAGTCACATGTGGAGGCTTAAGGTACAGTTTCTCGCGTTGGCAACTGTATATATTACACCATGCCCACCACCAAACAAATGTCTAGCTATTATCCACCACCAACCAATACATATCCTCTACCTGTTCCCCTCTGGTAACCACCTTTCTGCTGTCAGAATATAAGGTTATGTTTATGTGGTTGCTTTTTTCCCATTATGTTCTATAAATGAGTGAAACCATACAGTATTTCTCTTTATCCTTTTGACTTAGTTCACTTAGCATAATCCCTTCAAGTTCCAACCCTACTGTCACAATGGCAAGATTTCTTCTTTTTTATGATGAGTAAGGATTCCTTGGGGTTTGTGTGCGTGTGTGTGTGCATGTGTGTGTGTGTGTGTGTGTGTGTGTTTGTGTGTGTGTTTCTTGGTCAATATATATACCACACCCTCTTAATCTACTCATTCATTGTCAGACACTTGGGTTGTTTCCATACTTTGACTGCTGTGAATGGTGCTACAGTGAACACTGAAGTGCATTTATCTTTTTGATTTAATGTTTTCATATTCTTCAGGTGAACACCCAGAAGTTGGGTTGCTATATCATATTATGGTAGATCTAGTTTTAATTATTTGAGGAAGCTCCATTGTGTTTTCCATGTGGCTGTACCTATTTACATTCCCACCAGTAATGCCTGAGGTTCCCTTTTTCTCCAAATCCTCATCAACACTTATTTCTTGACTTTTTGATAATAGCCATTCTTACCAGTATGAGGGGCACCCTCATGGTTTTGATTTGCATTTCCCTAATGATAAACATTATAAAACATATCTCCCTGTATCTGTTAGTCACCTTATGTCTTCTTTGGTAAACCAAAGGAAGATTATATTAACTCCTATTTTAAAGTTGTTTACTCTAAATGCATAGAAGCTTAGAATATAAGCAGGGAGCGAATAAAAGAATGTATCTTTATAGTACTCATAATTATGAGCAGAGAGGAAATTGACAAACCTCAATATACATGGAGACACTGACTGCAGGAAAATCTCAATCATCCCTGAAGTCATCACACTAGTTTATCATGACATACTCATTAATGTCCTTATTTAACAAATATTTATCATTGAGAGCCTATCTTGTGAAGTCCTGGACACTGTGGACACAAAGAGAGGAAAGCAAGTTCTTGCCCTGGAGCTTGTATTTCACAGAGGAGAGACATCAAATAAATAAATACACTTAGAATTTATCAGGAAGTGATTGTTTGATTTTCAAGAGGGTTCAATAAATAACATCTCTCTTCTCTGCTCTGGTTTCAAGCAAGCAGAGAGATTGATGAGGCAGACAAGTTAGTGAGCCAGTTATTCTAAACCCCAAAATTGGACAGATTTCCACACCCATCATAGACTAGACAAGTCTAGTGAACTACCAGCACTGACTTTGTGACATATCGAGTAGAATATAGGCTCAGTAGAAATGCTCTCCCAGGAAGGTAACAGAGAATCTGAACTCCCAAGCATGGCAGTTTATTTTTCCCAAATGTTCAAATTAGATAAGGTAATTCCTTCTTTCCCAGGTGTGATATGAGCAAAAGATCGGGAAGTATTACACTAATTTAGCTCTCTCAACATGGAAGGACACATCTGCATTTAAGAAGAAATATTTCTACCCACTTCTCCAACACTAACCAGCCTTTTGATCTTTTTAATCCATCAGATTTGAGCACTAAGTCTGTGGTCAACCATGGGTTTTGCTCTCCTCAGAGTAGAGATAAGCAATTTAGTAGAACAAGCCTGCTATTACCTTCTTGAAGCAACTCATTCAATATCATCCACTCCTTTTGGGAATATATTCACAGGAGATTAAAAATTGGCTCCCCGGAAATCCTAAACTGCATTAGAATAGTATAATACTAAAACCAACTCCAAGTTCACTCTATACCAAAGTTAACAACTCACTTCCTGTTTATTTCTCATGCCTTATTGTGATAGGCCATAGTGTATACCACATATTCTTTAGCAAACATAAACAATTTAAGATACTCTATAATAACACCCCAACAAAAAAAAACAGCCTGCAATTAGGTATAAACTTTCTTCTGTTATATAATATCAGAAAAGAATCACGAATTCAAACATTACATCTCTTTGCAATTAAATGTCCAAAATTATTAAAATTCAATGGACTCAAATCCTCTATACCATGTAAGATAGAGGTGAACAAAATTCAGATCCAAAACTTTTCTTCCAAAATTCCTTCTCAGCTTCAAATGGGTTCTTGATTGCTGGGTGAAGTTGAGGGTCCTCTAATCAATCTCAGTATGTGTTGTCTCTTACAGAATGATTGTCTCAGGGCTGCACAAGCTTAATAGCAACTCTTTGATATACCTCCCTTATTTTAGAGTCCAAAAGTTAACTGGACTCATAAGTATAATAGCATCAGCCAGCATTTAATAAACTGGAAAAAAAAAAAACCACCCCTACAGAACTGTTATCTTAGGGAAAATAAAATTTTTCAAGTGAATATTTTGTGTTGCAGAGACCCAATGGGATTGGAAAAATGAGGATAACTAGCTTTGTCAGAATATCAGCCAGTATAAATCTGGTGCTCAGAGTTCATGACCTGGGAATTTACCTTCAGTTGGGAGAAATATCCCAGCAAGAGGTTAATTTTGGCATTAATCATACAGAAGTGGGGAATTCACCTATCCTCTCACTATGTGGCATTGAGAAATTACTGTCTTCTTACAAGGTTGAATTTTACATTGGCGAGAGTCCTGATCATAATTCTCACACCAGTTCTCTGATAAACTCTCTTGGACAACATGACATCAAAATTAGGCATGAGAAATAAATAGGTGGTGAGTTGTCAACTTTGTTATAGAGTGACCAGCCTTACTTTTTTTGTGTGCACATTCAATTTACATTTCCCTTTTGAACCCCTACTTATGACACCTCATTGGTAAAGGGAGTGTGGACTCTCTTGGATTAAGTGCTTTTTGGTTTTAGGCTACAATAGCTCTTACATGTCTCATCAAGAAATTGTTTAGACCTAAAAAAAAAACAAACCTGCCACCTGTAGAAGATTTCTCATACAAAATTAATCAATCAGAAATCAACTTGAATTTTGTAAGAGGGAACACTAGGCCTATGGAAAAAACACCTAAACAGTGATATAACATCCCATATCCCTTCCTAGGGAAACCTGGATGAAATTTGAGGCCCTGAATGGATTGCTGCTGGCCAAGCTTGGCATGAACAATTATGCTAGACCCCCCAGTGCTGCTCTACAGTGCACATGGGACTTAGTGGCCCCAATATAATAAAGCACTATATATGGAAAGGCAGTTTTCCTATTGTCACAGCTTTGTCTCAGCAATATCTGAGGCAAACTGCATCTATGTAGTTAGAAGCAGCAGCCTTCACCTGGGGCTCCACAGACCTGCAAAGGGCCTCACACTTGGCCTTGGGAAGACCCATTCATCCTACGCATTTTCTTCATGCTTTTGCCAGAGTTTTCCACACAGTCAGCATTGCCCAAGTCCCAAGAGACCCTTGTGCCTTGGTTGAGAACAAAGAAGCCCCAACTCTCTGAGACCCAGAACCCAAAGCTTTGACTTTAGAGAAAGAGTGGATGATGGGAGCATCGATCTATGAGGTAGTCATTCATCAAGGGTAAAATGTTGCATGGCCTAGGGTTTAACTTTCTTACCTCAGTACCACTAGTTGAAAAATGCCCAAGTCTAATTCTATTAAAATAGTTTTGGTCAGTATTCCCTAGCCACACAATAAAATCCCAAACCAAAAGCTACATGCTCTTACCACCAGAATGTTCCATTGTTCACTTGTTATTATACTTCCCCCAACTTCACTTTCTTTCTTTCGTTTTCACTGAATCAAATACTAAGCCTTCAAAGATCTAGTAAACATCACTTTGTGTCCCTAAGTTCTGAGCAACTTAAGATGTAAGAACAATAAAGTATATAAAATTCAAGGTAGCACCTTTGTTACAGATAAAGACTAAATAAGAGGGACTGGTTAAAAAGATCAAAAAACCAGTGAAGCTCAGATTGAGAAGAATTTGATCTACCACAGACTGTGCTAAAAACCAGAGTGTGGGAAACACACCTCAAGGAGGAAAAGCATGAGTACGGGAGCCAAAAGCACCAAAAATACTTTTGTTCTGACCAGCTAGATAAGTCACCCCATTGCCGTGGGTCAGAGTGAACAAAATGGCTGGGTTTTCCCCTAATTGTGCTCCCATTGCATTTGAAGGACACATCTGGATACAGTAAGTGGATAAAACTAGACAATTATAGAAAAAAAAACAAAATGATCTGAGAAAAATAAAGTGATTTAAGGTTAATAGAGACTGAGAGTTTGATAAGAATGGCTAGTTAAGATTGTGCTGGAAATGGACATCTGACTGTGGTGGACACCTGAGTGTGGAAGCAAGCCATGTGATATCTGGGAGAAGGCTGAGAGAAAACAGATTCAAAGGTCCTAAAGGAGAATAAAAATTTTTTTTACTGTAATCTCATAGTTTCACACCAGGGTCAATTTTGTCCCCTATCTTGGAAGGACATTTTGTAATGTCTAGAGAAATTTTTTATTGTCATGAATAGAAGATACTAAGTAGAGACCAGAGATACTAACCAACATTCTACATTGTCCAGGGCAACCCCTCCAAAGCAAAGGGTATGCCAGTGGCACCAAGATTGAGAAGCCATGTGTTAGAAGCACAGAAGGGAAACTAGTAATGAAGCAGGAAGAGACTGAAGATGAAGTCAAAGAGAAAATAGAGTCCAAGGTCAGGTGGAACCTTGTAGCTCATGATAATGATCTAGATTTGGATTTTACTTTGGAAGAGTTATAAAGCTATTATAGGATTTTGACCACATAAAGGACATTCTGATTACATTTCTAAAGAATTCCTACAAAAGAAATGAAAGGACCCCTATAACCACCATGCGAAGAACAAGTAGAAGGAAGCAAGGTGGCAGCAGGGAGAGGCTATAAACTCCATGTGAGAGACCAGGGTGGTTACTGTGTGGGTGAGAAGTGAGAAGTGGTGGGATTCTGTACATATTTTAAAGATTGAGTAAAAATAACTAGTAATGGTTAGGATCTGTGAGGTGAGAGAAAGAGTCAAGGATAATTTCAAATTTTTCAACCTGAGCAACCAGAGAATACAAATGTCATGTGATAAAATAGCAAATGACTGGGTCTCCCTGGTGGTACAAGGGGTTTAGCCTCAGCACTATGGAGCTATCACCAGTCACTGCAGCACAAGTTCAATCTCCGGCCAGGGAGATTCCCAGCTGACCTCTCCTGCCTCGCCAGCTGCTCCCCTCAGCAGTGTATTTCACTCAATCTGACTGTTCTGCTGCCTACTCTGTCTTTGGTGAATCCTCTCATGCCCCCATCCCCAGCCTCACACCTTCAGCCTATACCTCAGCTCTTGTATGCATAAATAAATAAATCTTTTAAAAAAATAACAAATGTCTGTGGAAGAAAGAGGTTTTAGGAGGGAAATGAGGGGTTCATTTGGAAATGTCAGTGTTGAGATGCTCCTGAAGCATCCAAATAAGAGAACAATGATATAAGTGACTAAGAACCTTCGGGATCAGGTTCTGGCTGGTGATATTTAATTTAAAATCATGACATTAGTGTGCTGACTTGAGGGCTAAGTGTGGGAAGAGAGGGCTGTGTGTGTAAGGAACGAACCCGGGTACCCAAAGGTTTAGGACATAGGGAAAAGAGAAGGAGCCCACAGAGGAGAGAGAAGCCACAAAAGTAGGGGTAAAAGAAAGAAACCAATACTTATAATCATGACTCTAACTCACTGAGAAAAAGTTGGGAGTATTATTCACAATGCTCATTTTAAGAGATGATGGAGAAGATACACAAAATATGTATGATACATTTAACAAGATTTTCACTAGCACATTGTTTAAATAGATTTTACAAGTTATACCAGTTATTTTAAAAATCCGTTAAGTGGTGAAGACTGGTGTTTCCCAAGAGCAATTTATGCAGCACAGGCACCCAGGACAAAACCCCTTCTTCTCATCTGATTTTCAGTTTACAGTGTTGTTCAGTCAGCATGCATATTTCACATATTTTTAACTTTCAGCAACTGAATGTTAGGATCTAAAATTAGGATGCCTCACAATTGTGATAAAAGCATTGTTTCAATTTAATTAGCAGTGATCCTTTTTTATATAGGGGATATAAAAAATATTGGTGCATTATATAATCAGAAGCATCTTAAATTTGATAAAAATAAGTGGATAATTTCTTAGCGATATAAATAAGGTCCAGCTCTCCATATACAAAACTGTAGAACAAAGAAACTTTTCTATTAGGCATGCAATCATCACCCCCTGCAGGCTAAAAGGAATCTTACCATTCAGGCTAGAATTTGCAGCTACCAAAGAAGGATGTTATGAGCCATTTTCTCTTAAGTTTCCTCAAGTTGCTCTATCAGCCCAGGTATGAAATCATGCAGATTGATAGCTTTCCCATATAAAAAAATATGACTTCCCACCCTACCCACATCTCTTGACAGCTACACAAAGCCAGATCTTTTGCATAAAACCACTAAGTTACCACCTTAGTTTATGTCAGTTCACCATTTACCATTTTATATGTAATCTGTCAGCAAATCATGTAAATATCTTCAAAATATCTTTAGAATATCATAACTTCTCCTTGTCATGCCACCATTCTCTTTGCAATAATCTCTCTACCCCGCTTCCTCTTCTGTCCTGTTTCCCTAAGTTAGTTCTCTAAGGCAGACTCAGAGTGATACTTTTTAAGTTTCAGATCATATCACCCTACCATACTGAGCCCTCTAACAGTCATGTGTCCTCACAGTTAAAGCTAAGAAATTTACAATGACCAACAAGCATCTTCATCAGTGATCAGCAAATTATAATTCTCCTGTTTTTATTTTTAAGTTTTACTTGGTTAGAATCACACCCCATTCATTTACTATAGTCTACAGCTTCTTTCATATGCAATGGCAAAATAAGGTGTTTATTATTCATTTAATAATAATGTTATTAATATTATGCAATAAGGTACAGCATTTGATTCATCATGATTTCAAAAGAACTAATGTTTATGCGAAAATAAATCTGAATGAGCAAAAATGTAGACTTCTCGGGGCTTTTTGCAGTAGAGAGAACCATATGTCAAAAGTGAAGCCCAGTGCCTGAGTGGGAAGTATGTGCATGAATGGTGAGTTGATTATTCATGGAAAGGAGGCGAAGTGAGTAAGTGGGAAGACAAATTTAGCTGAGAAAATGAGAAAGGTTTTAAGCAACTGTCATGAATGTCATAGAATTTGGGGAGATGATGGAACAAATGACTATAGGGGCTATTTCTTGGAAGCTTCCTGTGTGTTCAGCCCTCTAAACTCTTTGGGTCACCTTCTATGAGAAAGGATCTAAAATTAGGATAGCTCACAAATGTGATAAAAAGCATTGTGGTTCAATTCAATTGGCAGTGATTTTATTTTTTTCTTTTTAGAGGGTAAAAAATAGCGGTGCATTACATGAAAATGACACCAAAGCTCTATGTGATTCATCAAGCTTCTGGAGTTGGATTTCTATTTCCTTTGATTCAATTCCATGTAAATACTGGATCATGTGGTACATCAATTTTATTTCTATTATATTTGCCAACATTTTTTGAGAGCTTCCTATGTGCCAGGGACTGTATTACATGCTTTACATAAAGTATTCCACTGAATCTCCCCCCCAAAGAAACAATTTAAGCACCATTATTCCCTCATTTTCACAGATAAGAAAATTGGTGTTTGAGGCAATAAATAAATGTGCTAAAGACCACAGTTGGAAGGTTGTAGAAACAAAGGTCTGAAGTCAGATTGATTGAATGCAAATACCAAGAGAATGGACATGTTCCTGAACAAGGACCTCACAGCATGGTGAGGAAGACAGCTGGCTGGCTCTGTGGTAAACAGAGCTGGGATCTCACAGCTCTGACCTCTAACAGGTGCTTCTCATTCTCACAGAGAATGACTTCCTGTTTGGGAACTCGATGACTGCACCCAGAATACTACTTTCATTCTAGTTAAATCTTCAATGGCTCCCTGAGAGCAAGGGTTGTATTTATTCATCTTTGTATTCACATGATTAGAACAGTCCCTGGCAAATGGTAGGTTTGTTTTTGTTTTTATTTTAATATGTTATTGAATTAATTCTAAGGCCCACAAGAATGTTTTAATCTATCAAAGTGTGGTATTTACAATAACAACAGGAAAGGGGCTTCAACTGCTTATCATGGGTCACTCGCATGCAGAGAGGTGTAGAAAACTATTGTTTGAATTACAAATATACAAATACAAATATTTTCTAGAAGGAATAGTAAATTGAACAACAATGGTCACTGATACCATCACCAAAATAGAACTTTCAGTTTTCTCACAGAGTATAGAAAAGCCCCAACAGAAACTGATAGTGGAGGAGTAGTTATGGATGACCACGTCCTTAGTGAGGGGAAAAGAAGGAAAAGCTTGGCAAAAAAGGAAGAAAAATTACTCAATTATTTCATCATTTTAGCCATGACTTTATTATTTCTTGCTCCATGTAACTACCATTAGGTCTTTAAAGACTTTGGAAATTCTGTAACAAATGAAATGGCAAGGCCCAGTTTCTCCTTTTCAGTAGATTTAGTTTAACTTTATTAAAATTCAGTTTTTGACATAAAATATATTGCCTGGTCTTCCTTTCTTAGCCCCACCAGGAACCCAAAGGCGCTTAGCGAACTGTGCATTCCTGCTGACAACTGATCCCTTGTAATTGCCTATTTGGGAAAAGATCAGTAATCACCCCCATGCTCCACCTCCTGGATTTATTTTCCTTATTATTCAAGAAAAATGTAAAGTATCAGCAAATAGATCAGCTGAAACACTCCAATCTGTAAGTAAAAGAGCATTGTAAGCTACATATTATTACTCAGAATTTGTTTGCCAAGAGGTCTGATTTTACTGTTAGGAATTGGCAGTCCATCCTACACATGTATGCTGCATTCTGCCTGAAAAGACCACCATCCTCAGAGAGACACTGTCTACAAGTAGCATCGAGTGCATCGACATTGCATTTTGGTTAAATTAGGAGTCATGTTATCCAATCCCAAGACAGTCATATAAATAACACCTTATGAGAAAAAGAGTCTGTAAGGGTTATATTCTGGATTCAGGTCCTGGTATATTTGGCAAAGGCTTGGACTTGTGGCAAAAGTGGGAATGAAATATGAATAGCATTTGGCTATGTGAAGCATAGGAAATCGATCCCAGAATCTCTCACTATTACAAGCATACCTGAGATGGGTGGAAAAGCCCAAGCATGCACAAACTGGCAAAGTCAGAATTAGATTGAACGCTACTTGGTCAATTTCACTAAAACTATTGTCTACCTGCTTGTCAAGTCACTTACCCAATTAATCTTTGTAAAGGCCAAGATAACAGAACTCATCAAATATACTCATTATGCCCCATTTGTTAACTTATTAAATCTATGTTTTCTTTCGCACAGATTATTAAAATGCATATTTTTCTTCCTCTCTCAAATGCTAATCTTTCTTGAGGTTCAACCCAAGTGAACTCTTTCCAAAGATTCAGAGGAACTCTTTTTTCACTAAGTCCGAACTATTTTGCACACAGGGAGAGGTGAAATTTGAAATGCTGGGTCTCATCTCTTGCTTTATTTGGTTTCATGGCTGGCTAGGGAATAATAAAAGCCAGTCTACAGTGTTTATTTCCTGCACTATCAAACCACAGGGCCATATTGTTAAATGAATGGTGAAATCTGTATTAGCAAATACAAAATCCTCAATAATATTATTGTTAGTGTTCACCTCCATAAAATACATCAAAATAAATGATGTGATTCTGAGAAGCAGCCTATCTTATCAAAAAACGCAGTCACTCATTTTTTATGTACAAGTAGACTCCATTCATTAATATACTACATCTTTCTTCTAATTGTCAGTACACTATATAATTTTTAAAATAACTCTATACAATTTTTATACCAAAGAAAATATATTAGCAGCATTAAAAGTAGTTTTTTGGAATGTTGTATATTATTGATTCAGAACTATTTTTAAGTTTTCGAGCTCTGCACTGAATCCAATTTCTTTAAGTGTATCTTATCTAAACCAGCATGTGGGTCATTTTTCTTCATTCTAATACATCAGAATGTGTTAAAATGAGGATGATCATTCTTAATACTACCGACACTTGTATCGATAGTCAGGGTTTTCCAGAGAACAGAACCAGTAGGATATATATTGGATATAATTGCTTTGCTTATAAAGAAATATTAATTCCTAAGTAAATTTTTTTATAATCAGCAACAGCTTTCCTTATTCTTAAGAATTAAATATCAAAACAAGTACTACTTCCAGTACAACATTTGATGCAAATTCTATGATAAAAGCAGGCCAGTTCATACTACACGCATTTATTTAACACTTACCTTAAGGTACTACCTAGTTGAACTAAATAAAGAAAAGACATGGTTCTTTTTCAAAATAAAGTGAAAATTCATTACGTGACAATTCCATAAGGTTATTGGAATATATAATCATTCTGAAACTTACACAGTATTCTCTAAATTTCAAGCTAATTTCATATCAAGATCTGGAGTTTATTTTTAATTCACTTCATTTCTGTTACTGCCTTTTTTCTTAGCCTTTGCTGAAGCCATCCACAGAGATTTTAATTCCATTCAGTTATTTTAGCCCTATTTGGCTTACTTATAGAAAATGAATACCTAGAATCAAAAGGAAAAAAATACCATGAATTATAAACCAGGCACTGGGCCACTAGTTGTCATTATAAAGATGAAGAGATATAATTTTTCCCTCAAAGAGATCACAATCTGGCAGAAGCAATAAAGATGGAAGCAAAAAAAAAAAAAAAAAGCTGTAATATTGAAGGTTATATTCTATACTGGAATCAAAGGTTATATTCTATACAGGGGAAGTTATAAATCACAAAAGAAATTTAATTATTTTCAAATTACATTATTTTATAGCTTGTATTACTTAAAAAGACAGGTTTATTCACACAGGGCATGGCATATAGCAGGTATTCAAAAATGTTGGTGGAAAAGGGCTTCCCTGGTGGTGCAGCAGTTAGGCGCTGCTTTTTGTGGAGTTGTCGGCAGCGGCGACGCAGGTTCGACTCCCGGCCGGGGAGATACCCACATGGTACAGCAGACCTCTCCTGCCTCGCCTGCTGCTCCCCTCAGCAGTGTGTTTCCATCCATCTGCCTGTTCTGCTCCCCACTCTGTCTCTGGTGAACCCTCTCGCCACCCCATGCCTCTGGCCTGTACCCCAGCTTGTATGCATAAATAAATAAATCTAAAAAAAAAAATGTTGATGGAAATGAAAATGAAACCAGGATGATTTTTATGTCTTTATTTTTTAGTTTGACTTGAAAACAAACAACTTTTACAATTATCACCTGATGGATAACCTTTCAGCCCTTTTCTATGCTTATAATAAATTATACATGGGGTGACATCATCAACATGGCGGTGAAGGGACGCTAGTATCAATTCTCCCAAAAGAAAAGCTGCCTATAAAGAGACATCAGCCAAACCCAGAGAAGATCCAGAAACGCTACATAAATCTAACACCCTCATGGGTGAGTAGAACTTGGAAAGAAGCTAAAAAGACTGATTAAGGAGAAGAAAGAACCACCAGATCCCCTCTCCCCTCCCCTCAACACAAAACCGGACCAGGAGACCAAGACGAGAGGCACCTGAGGAAACCCGGAAAAAAAAAAAAAAGGTGAGCAGAGGCGTTTTCCCCGGGCACGGTAGAGTGATAAAACTCGAGACTGACACCAGCAGTCCCTCCAGGTAGCAACAGAGCCCTGGAGAGGACAGAGTGCACTGGGGAAGTTGGTGGGACACGGAACAAAGCCCCGGGCAGCCGCGGCGTGGCCCCTCCCCTCACCTCCATTACAGAGCCAGCACTCTAGCTCCTGTCTGGAACAGAATTCTGGGGTAGTGGTCTACCCACCCCTTCAGTGACACTATTAATAGCTAACCACTGGAGGAAACGTGGGAGAAAAAAGGAAAAAAAAATCTCCCAGCTACTGGTGTGGGAAAAACACAGGACATAAGCCGCACACCATAGGAACTTTCTAACCTGCCCCGCGCAAGAGAGGGAGAGCTCCCGAGGCAGTTCCACTGCACCACTAGCAGAGAATTACCACAGGAGGAGGTCAGCTTCATAACCCACAGATAAAGACTGCGGGCTAGGCTGCCGCAACTGCCCTCCAGGCGCCGGAGAACTAAGGAAAAAAAGTCACGCTTGGTTGGCACTTCCCACTCTGCCCCGCACAGAAGAGGGAGCCAGGTCAGGGCAACCCCACTGAGGCGAGCCAAAGCCCTCCAGGCGTGCACGCCCGGCACCGCCACACCCCTGCCCTCCAGCCGCGCAAACAGCTGCCTGCACCGCCCACGCCCCCACCCCACAGCCCCTCGCGCGCAGCCACGCCCCCATCCTCTGGTCATGCGCTCTGAGCCGCTGCTGCCCTCTAGCAAGTAGAACCAAGAACCATGCCAGCCGGCACCAACAGCACAGGAATGCAACTATCAGAGCAAAGCAGAAGGCCAACAACAGGAAGAAAAAAAATTACAAATGACCCTCAAAACAATACACCACAGAAAGAAAATCCTTCTTCAGAACCCAATAATATGGACATAGAAGATTACATCTGCCTAACAGATAAAGAATTCAGAATTGCCATAATAAAAAAAAAATAGAATTAAATGAAAAGAACAAAGAACTGAGGAACATAAATGAAGAACTGAAAAACAAGAATGAATCCATAAAGAAGAAAATGAAAGAAATGGAGGAATTACAAACATTAGTAGAGAGCCATAAAAGTAGATTAAAACACATGGAGGAAAGAATAAGCACTCTGGAAGATAAAGATACTGAAAGAACCAAGACAGAAAAGGAAAAAGAAAAACAAAGGAAGAAGAATGAGGAAAAGCTTCAGGAACTATCTAATACCATGAGAAAAGGAAATATCAGAATCGTAGGAATCCCAGAAGGAGAGGAGAGAGACAAAGGAACAGAGAAACTTCTCAAGGAGATAATTGAAGAGAACTTCCCAAACATGAAAAAGGAAACAAAAATTGACATACAGGAAGCCAGAAGATCTCCAAATTATTACAATGAAAGGAAAAAAACAGCAAGACATATGATAGTAAAACTATCGAGAATTCAAGACAAGGAAAATATATTGAAAATGACGAGGACAAAGAAACAAATAACCTACAAAGGAAAGCCAATCAGGCTGACATCAGATTTCTCTGAAGAAACATTAAAGGCAAGAA